>BMAO01000726.1:0-16691 GCA_019973975.1 Trichonephila clavata | reverse complement strand
AGTTCAAAGATTCCATTACATACAAGTGAAGCTTCTAAAAGGGTGTTAAAAAGATATGTATTTAAAGCCCTTATGTAATTACAATTTCTCCCACTGCGTGTTGTTCATAATAACATTTTTACATTATATATTTTTTATTTTAGTAATATTGTTCCTGGGTGAGGGAGTGAATATTAACGTCGCACTATTCAGCTACTCGAGGGCATTTGGCGACGGATCTTGAAAGTTTGGCCCGTCGTTAAGAGACGGGGACTACACCTGAACTGACACCCCCTCTCCTAATTACCACATCAAGGGTTGATATTAGTGCTTCGACATATCTGACTCGTATCGGCTACCTCTGCATGGAGGGTCTTCTGCGGTACTAGATTCAAACTGATGACACTCCCTGCCACGAGTTCGTTACTTTGACCACTAGGCTACCATGACCACAAAATTGTTGTTGAATAAACGTGACATTGACTGTTTTTCTATTAAAAACGGAAACAGGTTGTTCGAAAAGTTCGTACTATAATTTTGAAGGAAAATTAAACATTTAAATTTGGGTTTACAGCTAAAATTATCTAAGTGTCATTATGTTTCACATTTTTTCTCCATCTTCCAAGCAAATTGAGAACTCCGCCCTACCGCAACCTCCTTAGGTTTTTCGTGGAATACTTTACTACCGGATTTCTTACCTCGACCAAAAAAGTTTAGGTTTTTTCCTTCAGAGGAATTTTGTAATGATCTAAATAGATGGAAGTCCAGAAGTCTGAGGTCGCGAAGTCTGGTGAACATGGTACGTGGGATAGAACATTCCAACCGAGTTCTAATTTCTTTTGTCAAGCTGTCCAATACACGTGGTTGTGTATTGTGCTGATGAAACATGACTATTTTGAATGTTTTTGGTTAATTGTTAACTTTAATTCATCTAAGTGGGAGCAAAAACTTTTCTGAATTTATCGTCTCGTTGTTTGGCAAAAGCTCATTATGCAGCATTTCTTTTCAATTACACCAGACACAGAACATAACCTTTGGATGAAGACCGGCTTTTGGGGTGCCTAAAAGTTGTTCAATCCTCTTTCCACAAGGCCCTATTTTCGCTCAACGCTATTATAAATTATCCATTTTTCATCCCCGTTGCTACTTATTTCAAAAGTTCTCCTAATTGCGTTTAAAACGATAATCACAAATGGAAATGTAGACCATCGGACTTTTCTCCAATAATGTTTGGAAAATCCATACATCAAAACGGTTTTTGTAGCGATGTTTCACAAAATGCTTATAGATGGTGGATATTGGTATTTTAACATTATTCTCGATTAATGTATTAGTCTGATTTTGGTCTGTGGAAATGTGGAAAAGGGCCTACAGAAACAATTTCGGTTTTCAAAGTTGAAATCACCAACATTAAACCTAGCAAATCACTTCCGCAAATGTATACCTCAGCTATAAACCGCGCATACCTTGTATGTCCTTTGTGTACTGCCTTTTTTACTTTCCTGTTAAAAAAAGTATTCTTTGCGTGTAATGCATTTTCTTTACTGTCACATTCAATGCTTATAAAATTGATAACCTACCATAACCAAGCTGTTTTTCAATACCTGAATTACCATCTTTTTAGTGTATGCGAATGTTATTTGTTTTCAATCGTTGTGACTTATTTCCCTACCACCTATTAAAAATCAGTATAAGGATACCGGACATAATGCTGAAATACTATTTATTAAATTTTAAATGAATTTAAAACTGAAGTCCGGAAGAATCTGACTCTTTTTGAAGAGTATCATTAATAGAAAAGTAACAAGTTTTTGAAATTTTCAATGCATTTTCTTAAGAAAAAAATCACTACTAATTATTTTTACTATTATAGCGTTTAATAAAGTATTTAAATAATTTAAAACTTCTGTATTATTTCTATTTCAGCACAGTGAAAAGCAACGTTTAAGTGTCGTAATTTTCAAAACAAATTTTAAATAGCAAGAGAAATTACTAATTTAAAAAAAAAGTTTTTTTAAAAAAAAGATTAATTTAATAAATGAAGAAACATTGAAAAGCATCAAATCTTTTTACATAAAAAAGAGCGTAGGTAGATTTCAAAATTATTTTTAGTTTTTTTTTTGGTAAATTTGCAACGAAATTTCTTTTGGCCCCTAAAAAGAAAGGCTATTATTATGTTTTGTGTTATCCCTTAAATAAATTAATATTTATACTTTAGACTTCCTTTTAAAATAGGAAAAAACGATAAAGCAGTAATTAAATAATAAACTCACTGAATCGATATCAATATAATTATTAGTATGCTTTGAGAAATAAGAAGTTTTCTCTTAAAATATTTGAATAAACATAGAAGAAAAAATTTCATTTTCAATTGCGTGTATGCATAAATAAACCAACAAACAATCTTTTCGGGAATCGTAATATGCTGTACGCTAACAATACTTATTAGATTGTTCTAACAATCTTGCATAAACAGAAACTGACAGGAAAATGAATGTAACAATGTTTAAATCTTTAAACACGCTAGAAACTGGAGCTTTTCCAAAGTGATAAAAATCTTTTTATTAAATATATGCTGGCTCAGGCATGTTAATATAGCGCTGCACAGAACGGAATTTCCTCTCTTTTTCTTCCTCACGGACAAGCTATTTACTAATTACGTTGTAAAACGACAAGCATGCTCAAATACTTAACGTATGATAAAGAAATGAGGGGGAAAAATTATAATGAATATAATTTGAAAAAAACTTAATTTTTTTAAACCAGTATTGATTTTAAAATAAAATTAACTACCAAATAATTTATTTCTTATTTGAGTTACATATATATTTTAGTCAGGAAATACTTTTTATATTTAAAGAAAATGCATTGAATTCTACTGTGAGCATAAATTAATCTTTGTTTTAATTAACCATTTCTTTCCTTGTCTGTCTCTCTAATAAACAAAGAAGTATATAATAAAATGATATACTTAAAGTTAAAAGACGTTGTAATAAATTATTATTTGAAGAGTTCAGTAATTCTCAATTATGGTTCAAATAATAGGACGAAACTTTATCTAAGTGAATCTTCTCTTTTTTCAATTCTCTACACCAGTGCTTATCAAACTTTCAACAATAGCGATCCAGTTTTCAATCATAATTTTCCTCGCACCCCTCTCTACAATAACAATGTAATGAATTCAATAATGTACTTTGACGCTAAAGCTACAATACGATTTTAATTATAAGCCGTTCAAATTATAAAGGTAAGTACTAAAGTTTGTACATGATAAACCCATGGGAGCCACTAGTTATTATTAAACTTGTTCTTAACTTAGTATTGATAAATTAATCCTCAAATACAATGAGCAGTACCGATATATTTATAAGTGTATTATATATTTTAAACGAGTATTTTTTTTTGTTATATCCAAATGTATTTTGTTTTGTTTCCTTTCAGTAAATTATAATTTTTTAAATAATCTTTTATTTTCGATATGCCCCCCATAGAGGGTTATCCCACCCTGAAGGGGGCACTCCCCACAGTTTAAAAAAACGCCACCCTAGACCATTTGCGGCTGTTGTAATCTAGTTCTCATGATCACGGACTAGCCTAGTGGTCATGGTCAGCGTTAACGAGTCACGGATTCCAAATCTGATGCCACTAAGAATAAGTCATATAGAAGAGTTGGAGAACATTATATAAACATGTAGTGGTTCAAAGTCATCAACTTGGTGTGGTGGGGAAGCTAGGAGAGTAAGATGCTAGATCAGGCATCGCTTTTGTCACTTGACCGTGGTTCAAAATTTCGAGGTCCGTTGTCAATTATTCTCGTGTTGTTTTAAGTACGACGTTTATAAACACTCATTTGCTCACTCCCCATATCAGTTTTGGGGAAATAGAGCTAAATAGATCTCCAACATAAAATGCGCGTACGTTAACCAACGTTTTTCTATTCAACCAACTTTTAGGCTGAAATAATTCAAAATTTCCGCTACCCATTCAAAATTCTAGGCCTTGAGTTACCTTACATTTTTAAAAATTTAAAGGAGTCTCAAATGAAAGGAAAATATATACTGTTTGCAACATAGAATATAACGTACCAAGAAGGAATTATCCAAAAAAGGTTGAAGTTGCATATATGTATACCTTAGGATAGGATATGCAACTTTTTCTGGCTAGTTACCTAGCTGGAACTCCACTACATTGCATCATCTGGGTGATAATAAAACATCTGGGTGATGTATAAATCTTAAGACATTTGTATGCTAAGATATAATTTCCAAGCGAATGTGGCTTCAGTTATCATGTAACTGTATCACTGCCTCGTTGCCGGATTTGTGAACAGTATAAGCAGCTATCACTAATTGAGAAAAGACGAGAAATTTGATCTAAAAAGATAACAATTATCAAATCCGAGGATCAATCTACTTATGGATGTAGCTATGCTGACATTCGACGAGCTCGACAAGAATGGGTAAACTATGATCGTAAACAGTATAAAGAAGGTAGTGAACGGTCGAAAGTGAAAATAGAACATGAAGTCAGAATGATTGTTGATAATCCATCACATCCTCTCATGTGCTCTTTTTTACGATACGCCGAATAATAGGACAGCAGTGACCTCAACAACCATCCATACGTGATTCAGCGATCGAGAGCTGAAGTAACGGAAGTTATTACACCGACTAATCTTTACTGTTGCACACCATTGAGGTGTATTCAGTGTGGAATCACATTCGTGGAATTAATTCATTATAGAGATCGTATTCAAAATCTCACAAACTAGAGTAAAATTGTTTTGAACGAAGATGTATCTGAAGATGTCTAAGACACAAAGGAGGAGGGAGGATTCTCATCTGACTGCCATCCGTCACACAACGCGACAACCAGGAGTTTTTTTATGGGATGCCATTTAGCTTGATAGATTAACCTCTGGATTATCATCTGTGACACCCTTATAACGAGCCAATATGCCAATGAGACTCCACACCATGCATAGTTGCCTTTTCTCTTTCAGGAATTTCTCAATTAAATTTCAACAAAATAATGCTGGCTTCACGCGATATTGCTTGTTTTCATGTTTTTCGAATACTTTTGTGGCCCTGAATATCTTTTGCCAGACTTCTTAACAGAGCACATTTAGACTCTGGTGAGTGGGCGTCACCAACTACCTCTGGATTGCGCCGTTTGATCATGTCATTTAGAACAAGTAAGGCAAACAATAGAACAGAAGGACATCCATAAACTCGTATGAATCAATACTCAAATTGATAACTGCCTGTACCAAAACTAGAGATAGGACAACGCGTTATTTTTTAATTCTCTGTAGTTGTACCGAATAAAACATTCAATTCTATAATACTGTTGGAATTTTATTTTCAATATAGGTGCTTCATTATCTATCAATATTTCGATAACTCCTTTTTGGTGCATTGCTTCTTTTAAGAAGAGTATTTTAAGATGTATTCACAAATGATTTCGAAATGGATAATTTATAATTTTATTCTAATGCAAAGGAATTTCGATTAGTTTTAAGAATTCACCGGCCCCAAGTTTATTCAGATAGCAGTAAATATCAATTACGAAGTGTTTGGATAAGCTAAATTACTTAATCGTTCCATAATCTTCATGAAGTGACATTACAAGATATCTATAATTGTTAAGGCTATGTCGATGGCCTGTACTAAATAATCTTTTGCACTATTGATGCTTTGGTAAACAACTATTGCAGTATGCGGTTTTTGTTGACTGTGTCAAATCTCTAACTTTACACTAAAAATTTTCAACATATAATTTCATTTGATTTTACTTTTTGAGACTAATATAAGAGCTTCACTCTGCAATATCGTTCTCAATCCGTAAAAGAATTATCTATCTCTCAAACATTTCTAGGAAAATATTTTGTTTTAGATACTTTCTAATAAAAAATGAAAAAAAACATTAGTGCTTCAAGTTAATTAGAAAGAGACTTCGAAGTGTATTCCCAAAACTCACATGCAATAAAGAACCATTTACTGTACGCCTATCATTTCAGAACAACTCTCTACAACGCCAGTCTTCAAATACTACCCAATCCCCGAGCAGCCCTAAAAAAAATACAACCCTTCCTTTTCGGCATATTAGCTATGGGAAAGAATATTAGCTAGAGCCATAAACAAGACAATTCCCCGTTTTGTAAACAGCATACAGAAAAAAGGAAGAGTAACGTACTCATACACTGTGCTTGCGTGCACGCGAAACTAAACATCGTCTTAAATTTCCTATCCTGCAGGGGTCCACCCCACTAGACCGCTACTCCTCTGACAGAGAGGTGCATCGATCGAGCCAATCGATACGTAGCCGCTGAAGAGAGACCGAGCAGCAGAAGTGGTCCAAACACTGTTTGGTAGCTTTTCAACACTCATTAGTCTGATATGCTTGCATTGTCTATCCCGCTTGTCGCTATAACAATTATGGCGGATACTATGAACGATGCTTCAGAGTGATTGCTTTCGGAGTTGGTTATTGCTTATAGGTTTCTTTCGGGATTATTTTTTTATGTGCCGAGGCAGGATGGTGAAGGGTCTAGTAATTAAGGTTAGAAGGCTGGTTTTGTTTCTGGTGCATGAACATGGCGAGATAGGAGTGGAGTTGTGTTGTTTGTTGATGGATTTTCTTGATAAGATTACGAAATTGGATATAATGGTGAAATTATATCCATTTAGATTGATGTTTGAAGATTTGGTTTAGAGCAAAGAGGGTAAGGAACTAACTAGTGTTCAAGAGAGATACACTCAGTTGATAAGTATAGCCTTACTTTGACTTTATTTCATTGTTTTCGAAAGGATATTTCCTCTATCTTTTTTTTTATAAATTTGGATTTTTTACTCCAGTATATTTCCGCAAGAATTCAGTGTTTTTGTTTGGACCGTTACTCTATCATAAGTTTGACATTAATAAACATTTAAGTAAAATGTTCGGTTATTTGACTTAAAGATATTTAATTCGATCAAACTGGCTCTTTAGAAAAATGATATGAACAAATTTTTAACAATAAAAAAAATGCTAAAAATAGAAAGAAAAAAAAAACGAGTCTTACAGTAGTCGCATATGAAGTGTAGCATCTGACTTGTTATCATGGTAAATACGCAATAGTGACTTTAATCCTGAAAGAAATAAATCAGTTATGACTGGAAATAATTTTCTATCGAATAATTATATCTTTAATGAAAATTTTATTTCATTAACACAAGGAGTAATGTAGTTTTTTATCAAAAATATTTATTATTGTTCAATTTTGGGAAGAGCGCAGACAATAGATTTATGAAACTAAAGTATGACACATATACTTGTGATTTCAAAGTACTTAAAAATCGTTGAAAAACGGCGTCAATAACAGTACCACTGTTTGTTGTTGAAATATTTCGATTAGTGTTCATTTTGAGCTTGAGTTCATCTTTCAGAAAAGCTATGAGCGGCTCAGCTTCTGGCAAACCTGAAGTTAACGTTAAAATCACCTCTCAAAATCATGGGAAGCGAGTGATAGTTTTTTTTTTAAAGAGCAGAACTACCTTCGGTATACGGTAAATGTACAAAATGCAGGAAATCTTCAATTTTTTTAACTGTTTGATTCGGAGAAATGTATGCGACCACCAAAATGACAAGACTTGCTGGTATGTGCGGTAGGCGGGCGTCTTAATTGCTACTACAGTTGGACCCCCAGACGAGGGTAGCGAAGACACACCGTCAAGCGCATGCTTAAAAATTAGAAATATTAGAGAAAATCAAATATACCCGTTTACTTAATTAGTTAGTTCTTTTTAATCGAGAAATATTTTTAATCACAATTAAAAATATTATATTGACAGTGACAGGGATTAACCTCAAAGTGTGAAAATGATAAGCACTTAAATATTTATTCAAATAATTCCATATTACTTACTCCTATTTTTTAAGAATTATGAGCTTTGTCAGACGCTTAACAGGAAATGTAATTATTAATGTATAGTTTACACACATATAAATATATCCTCAGATTTCACACATAGCGAGCCCTGAGACTTTGACAATTGAGCGTAAGAATCGCAAGTTTATTCGGTGGCGTGGCAGGAGCGGACACATAACATTTCGTGGCTTTAGCGGACACTTTAAAACTCATCGTGGTTTGAGCGGACACATTTTCCCCCCATCTTAGAACAGCCACGGTTACGTAGCCAGAGCGGACAGTAGAAGGGTGGAATTCCAAATTAAATGCAATCACTGGCAGTAACCAGCCTAATATCCACTTATTAGTTAAAAAACTAAAAAAAGAAACACAAAAAGTGTTTTTTAATTTGAAATCCAAAGAAATAGGCAATCCTGGAATAAAAAGGGAAAAAACATATGTAAAATTGGATGTAAGAATTGAAAACATCTTAAAAGAATTCGAAACATCAAACAATTTAGAAAAATGCCTAAAATCTTTAAGTTTGTAACTAGGTTGGACTAAATCCAATGGTAAAGGATATTCATACCTTCATAATAAAGGTTAGTTAGTATTTGGTTACTTGTATTTATTTTTCTTTTATTTACTTTTGTGTCTGTTTTGTACATTTTACTTCTAGTTTTTATATATTTACTTACATTAATAAAACTAATTAATTTTATGGTAATTGCACCTGTTCTAATATTTATTTGACTCTAAAATACAGTTTTCTATAATTTTTAAATATTTCTCTGAAAGCTTTTATTTTTGTTACATTGCGCTATGTTTTTAAAGTGTATTCGCACTTAATATCTTAAAAATTAATTCAAATTAAATTTGATTGGAAAAAATGTATTTGTATCCTTGTAATTCGATAATCGAATCTGTTCTAAGATGGGGGAGGGGGAATGTGTCCGCTCAAACCACGATGAATTTTAAAGTGCCCGCTAAAGCCACGAAATGTTATGTTTCCACTCCTGCCACGCAACCGTTTATTCTGGATGAAGTCTAATAAGACTTTCTGGTATGTGCGGTAGGCGGGCGTCTTAATTGCTATTACATTTGGACCCAACAACGAGGTTAGCGAAGAGACACCCCAAGGTGCTTAATTGGTCAAATCAAACAGCGCGCGCTTCCCCCGACTTTCTGTTACGCATTTCCGTCCCTTTTCACGAAATCACTCGAACAAATATCCAGCAACCGAGAGTAAAGATGTTACACATCAAAAAGAATTTTTCCCTTGTAATTTTAAATCAATGCCGAGTGAGAAGGCAGAAAATGCATTAATACGCGTGTTTACAAACCATTTTAATTTTGTAAATATAATACTAATAACTTGAAGACTCTATTTTGCTATTGAATGAAGACCGTGTTGTCAAACAAATAAAGTATTTGACAATACTAACGAACACTCAAAGAGATGAAAAGTAATTTTTGCATAAAATACATCTTTCTTCAATTTTTTTTTAACATTTAAAAAAAATTTTAGATTTGAAAACCCTTAAAAATGATTCTTTAAAATAAGTACGTCAATGCTTTCAAAATCAGAAATAATGCAACTCTCACAAATTTTTCCTACTTTCAAATACACTCCAATGCGTTCAAAAAAATACAAAATTCCAGATTCCAGAAGGAAATTAGAAACTGCCTTAATGAACTTCACATTAAGGAGTACAAAATGGCTGGTAGAAGGTCTCAAATATAAGTAAAAGCGTTTATTGATCTAGAACACAAGTATATTACAAATCAGCATAATGTATCCAAGTCTTTCAATATACTTTAAAGTTTACTAAAAGTCGCACTGAATAAACACAACGAATTATTTCCGACGAAACGTCGTAATAATATATCAAAGTTAATAAAGACAGCACCTGAATTATCTGAGAGGAAAGTCAAAATGTAAAGTGACTTATGCAATTTCTCTTTTCAATGTTCGGCAACTGTGCTGGTATCTAGCGCTGAATGAGGGGTATTTGGCGATACTTCTGTACCTGCGCTAGATATATTATAACTATCCCTTTCATTACTACACCCTTGAGGATAGAATTTGGTACCTTCCTATCCGTAAGCACGTAACTTACCGCTGGACCAAAGTGCTCACTTCAGTCCGGAGGCTGTTACTGGCTTATATAGATATCACCGCCATACATTCCCCAACCAGTGAATCGGTAGGCGAACGAACGATATAGTAGTTATGGCGAGCGTGTGAGTTGTTGCTGCTGCATCAAGGTTTTCTGATGGTTTTATTGTTGCGTCAAGTGTGTCTGACGTCTTGATAGTTGCGTCATATGGATCTAACGACTTTTTTATTGCTTTTGAAGGCGGGTAGATGGCGATACGACAGCTGCGCGAAGGTTGTGTTTTTAAGTTCAGCGAGGGTCACCAACGAGGATAGAACTCGGCACCTTCGGATCCGTAAGCACGTAACTTACCGCTGGACCAAAATCATCACTTCAGTTTGGAGGCTGTTACTGGCTTATATAGATACCACCGCCGCAACCTCAATGATTTGCACACGTCTTCAGTGGTTGACATCGATGGCGATATTTCGTCGTCCTATGAAGAAGCTCTTCCCTGTGTGAAGCACTATATCCATTCGTATACCTTACTTCGGGATAAAAAGTTGTCACCATACTGTGACGAAGAATTTTCACAGGTTTCACATCTTCCACAAACAAAAAGTGAATCACACAGACCTTCTTTCCTCCTTGGTGCAGATGGTCTATGGAGCTACCATGCTGAACGATCTGATAAACCCCAACGACTACGAGGGAAGACGAGTGACATATGTTAATAAAATGTTGCCCTCTACCCTCATTCATCCCTGGATACTAGCGCTGTTGCCACACCTTGGGAAGACAAATTGCAGAAGTCCCTCTACTTTTAGAATTTTCTCTAGTTTTTAACGGCATACGGAGCTCTCTATATATAAAACGCTATATATCACCGATAATTTTTTGACGAAATACAACCAAAAACCAATACTTTATCAAGGCTTTAAAGCGAGATGTGTTATAAACTTAAGTATTATTGTGCTAATATCTAAAACTTTTAGAGTAATTTCATTAGATATTGTTAAATGTTGAATTACCAAAATTAGTTTTAAAATTATGGGGAGGGGGGGGGGAAATAAATTTCATATAAAATACTCAACTTTCGGTTATCCGAAAAATATTTAAGGAGAAAATTGATAAATTGAAAATGTTTTTACCTAATAACAATTTATAATGCCTTTCATTTAAAGGGATCTGTTGTGCAAAAAATGCAGATTATATTACTTATAACTCTGAAATGCTAAATTTACTCTTCTCGAAAGAGATAAGAAATCTATTTCATGAGGAATCATCGAAAATTATTAACTCCCTTAATACAAATAATGTATTATTTTGGTTAAAAAATAGTTTAATTTAAATAATTTTCGTTAATGAAAGACAGCTATACTGAAGGTATTCCTACTTCCGTAAATGTTGCATTTTGTGCATTCTTTTAAATAAATATCTTTTTTAAAGAGTCGCAACCATGACAACTATAATTCAATTTAGGAGATAGAAAGTAGCTTGTTTGGATCTGTTTCAGATTGGTTAGCTATGTAGGACAATTTCAGATCTAAATTGCAAACAGTGATAACTTTTCATAGAGGTTGCGTGATTAGTTTTCTACTAGGTTTTTTTAAAGGTTACTTTTAAAAAGCTACAAGAGAGATTTGGGGAATAGTCCTCGTAATTTTGAAACTAGTCCAAGTGGCATGGATGACATCTGAGCTTCAGCTCACTACTCTCCAAACTTCTACTCTCAACATCTCGCCAACGGGAAGACTTTGAACCTCTATAGACTTAACGTGCACCTATTCATGGCCGCTCTTTTGTGACACCAAGACTCGAAAACACGACTTGACTGTAATAACGCCAGCCACAAGTTCACGGTCATAATCATTCAGCTACCATGGTCACTGATGTTGTGTGGATGTCAAAGATTTTGTGTAATAGCTCAAAGATGTTGACATCGCAATCCAAAAAAATACGTACACATTTGGGAGCCAAACCAGTATCTAGTTGCAGTAAATTATTTTCACAATTAGTTTTCTACCATCCTAGGGATAGAAATGAATCATCAGAAGCCCTTTGTCAACCCCCAGGATGTGTTGAAGTTGGCGAGAAGTCATTAAAAAAACTAACGAATAACATTCAACATCATCTCAATCTAAACAACAAGTGAGTGAGTGAATTGTGACATTATTCACTTACTCGAGGGCTTTTAGTGATGGACCTCGTAATTTTAAACCATGGTCAAGTGACGAGGACGATACCTGAGTTGGCATCACCTCTCTTAACTTTCACACCACACAAACTTGTGGACGTTTGAGCCTTGTCATATTTAACGTGCATCGGACTCTCTGCACGCGATGAGTCTTCAAGGGAACTATAATCGGACTCATGATACGCAGGCCACGAGTCTGTTACCTTGACCACTAGACTTCCGCGAACACATCAAACAACGAACTCCTTTTTTTGTTCTTTGCAAATCCAACAGGAGTTAATCACTGAAAACGGATATCGATTAGTTTGTTTGTGGTTTAAAAGCACGTATATACCTGCTAACCAAAATGTTCGCGAACGGATATGTGTACGTATTGCATTTAAACAGTTTAAGCTTATTTCACATTTTCGCTCTGTGAAAGATCTTACAATCAAGAAGAAAAAGAGGCCACATATTATTCCAGGATGTAAATATTAGAGAACATTTACTTGAATTTTAGATCCAGAGAATCCTAAGAAAAATGGTTTTATAAATTTTCTAGTATAAAATAAGTTGCTCATTAAAAAAATTTCGAAGTTGTAATACATTTACTTTAATTCCGAGTAAATTTACATGTAATTTGAGCTGAAATTTTCATTTAGGAAGAAATACTACACTTTAGTTCATCGAAATTTTGTACTTTCACTTTGATGCTGCTGCGTACATAATTCTGCATAACGTTTAAGGATTTCTTCATGTAAAGTTACAAAAATTCCCGTAAATAATAATAATAGTAATAATAATAATAGAAATAATAATATCAGTGTAAGACAAGCACCTTTACATTGATATATTATGAATTTACTGTTTTATATAGAGTACAGAGGGAGAGTATATTTTGTATTATTCATTTCCCTAATTTAGGTGTAAAATACTTTTAAGCTACCCATCCGCTATAGTGGTTAGTGACGCTGACTGCGGTGCCGTATAAGGCCTGGGTTCTAATCCTAGAGAGGCATGGATGTTTGTATTGTAATCCTTCACATGACTTTTTAAATTCATTCTTCCTTTGTGATGTGTGCTTCATACTTACTTCTGTAAGCCCCCATGTGATACTTTGTGGTGTATAAATGTGTTTTTAATAATATATATATATACATTTCATCTCCTGTATTGTAGTGTTAAATGGATTTTGCCCATTATGTTTTAAAAGAAAAATAGTGTATTTATTTACAGAATTAAAAATAAATTATAAATTAAAACCAAAAAAAATTAAAAGCAGTAATATAATAAACGAATATATGTATTATACTATCAAAATTTACATGAAAATCAGAATATTTTTTTATTTGGAATTGTGTTCTGAATTTGTTTCAAGGTCTTGGAAAAGACATCTATTTATATACTGGCGAATATTTGGCAAATACAGCAATATTAAAATCATGGAAACTAAAGAGAAAACAGTGAAGAATCAGAGGAATTTAATTATATAGATCTCAACAACCAACAGCTTAATGTTAATATTGTGTAGTTATATATCAAAACTTTAAAACTCTTATGGTAAAAATTACGTATTTTATTTTTGAGAAACAAAAGATACAGGTCATGTTTAATGTACTTTTTATGTCGATTCTGACTACAAATTATTTTAAAGTAATTGTTAACCTTTTATAAGTATTTTTGCAAAGTCTATTTTTAAAATGATATAATATATCTCGTCTCCAATGCATTACCTCACGCAAAAATCGAATTTTAAGTTAACCAAATTAACGTTATGTAAATCGAAAGAAAAATGAAAGCAATGTGTTTAATTAAAACTTTTTCATCTTATTTTCTTAACACTTTCTACTAAATAAAACAAAATTTTAATTATTATTTTTTTTAAAAAAATTCTCGTTGACAATGCAATACATTAAATATCTGTGGACATTTTTAACAAAACGATTTCTTTAAAAAAACGTAACTGTACTGTAAAATTTAGACAGAAGTAGTTGCTATATATATATTCAAAATTCTCCAAGCTGAAATTAAACTTTCTTATTATTTACCCTTACAGTTCGAAGTAAAATTTTCTTTTCTTCAATAACGACTGTAAATTCTAAAAGAGAAGTAAAAATTACCTTTTTCGCCTATTATTTACCTCCCACTTCCTTGATTACCTACGACAAATATATATTTCTTTACACCTTTCCCGGCCGGAAAACACCATCAAAATAACGCCACAATACCTTCCAATTCCCAAGGCCCTTCGACATACCCAATTACCAATTCTAATCTGAAGCACGGGAGAGCTTTTAAAGCGTTTTCGTAATGTCCGTGTTCAGTTGCTCAACGAAACGTCAAAGGTTAGTGTTTCGAATAGATGTTTATCCCCCCTCCCCTTAGCAAGTAGTTGAGGGGCGTAGGCTCTAATAGCACGCGAAGCTATTGATCCTTTTGCACCTTTTCTTGGAGGCCTTTGTTGATTTACGAAGTTCTGAATAAGAAGTAAAACACAAATATGTTCTGTTACCTAATGTCTTAGTTGCAACGCTTGTTATATTTCCCGAATTCGATTTTAGTGTTTTTACCTTAAATGGGCTCGTTAATTTTGGCTAAAATGATTCAGAAGGTAATGGTTGACGAATGTGGAAGGGAATTAGGTAGATTGAGAAGTTTAAGCTAGAACTTCCTTAAATATTTTTGAAGAATAGCTTTTCGATGTGTTATATTTTTAAAAAGTAGTTTGAGGCGTATGCAGTGACAAAGGTGAATTGATAATGAATTTGCCTATTTTTCTGCAAATCTAGCGATGAAATTCTGTTTTATTTTAAACAATGCACGCACACAAACACATTTATATATATATATATATATATATGGTGAACCAAAAGTCTTGGCCGTATAACAAGAAATTCATTACAAAATAACCATTTAATATAAGAATGTAACTTTTATATCTCTGAAAATCCACTGGTGCTCAAAACTACGAAATTTTTTAGATTTTGTCGATAATCTCTAGAACTACTGGACGAATTTTAATAAAATTTGGTTTGTATATAGGGCTGATATAATGCAAAAAAATAACCATTAAACGCTTAAAGCACACACGCATGATCATGCGTAACACTCATCCAAGTCGGAATGTATGGAACAGCAGTTGCAGAATATAAAAAAATTGTTTAATAGGGGGTATGGTTCCCTCTTGCAGATAAACAGACCTCACAACGTAATTTCATACCGGAAATGAGGAAATTTGTGAGTTCCCACTCGTTCAGAAACTCTGTTTTAAGCCTTAGATGGTTCTCAGAGAGGAGTTTTAATTACACTCCTCATAGTGTCACTGGAATGCTCTTTAGGAAGAAGTCTGGAGATCTAACAGGCCAATCCATTCGATAAATATCCTCACTTTCCAGAAATTCTTCGAACAGATGAGCTCCGTGTGTCTCACGTTGCCATTCATTAAAATAAAATCAGGGCCAACAGCGCTCATGAAAAGCGAACATAGGAGAACACTTCTAGACCCATATCTTTACTCAAAACATCAGAGAGTCTCTTTCAAAGACATGGTGGTGTCTGTAGCCAAACAACAAGATACCTGCCCAGTCCCTCAAGGACTCCACTATCGCAATAGTCGATTTCTCAGACATTGGAGGGCGGGTACTGGTTCCCTAGTTCTCTTCATATGAACGAAAGTGCAGTGAGAATATATGGAGAGAACCCCCCCCCCCCGGTTCTGGAGACAACCAACAAAATCCACAAATTCTCTTATATTTAAACAGTATATAAATGTATCAGTTTTAATAGTTTGCATGTGTGTGTGCGCGCATGTGCCGTGTGCGTGCGTGCGTAAGTATTTGTGCGTGTGCGTGTGTGCGTGTGCGCGTAAGTGCGTGCAACAGATAACGAAAGTACTCCTTCAAGAGTGACTTGAGGGAAATTGGTTAAAACCACAATATTTTTGCCCAAAATAGCGCCGATTCAAAGAAAGCCCACTGTGTGCTTTGGTTTCACGAAACGAAATCACCATTAACGTTAGGAGTAAATTTCGACGTTGTCATGGAACTCCTGTTGCAAAATCAATAAATCAATGGTATGAAAAGTTTAAAGAAACAAGTAGCAGAAGTGCCAGGCCGAGTGAGAGCGAAGTAACCGTTGAACTTAATACTTGGCAGGAACTGGAATACAGCTTTGACATTCTCCGAGCTACCTAAGAGACATATGTTGAAATTTACTGAGATGAATTATTTTATCAAGGTCAATTCAGCCTTATATTCCTCAGGGGTTTGATAAATGGGTACCAAGCTTGCCTGATAACTAAAGACTGGGGGTTTTGCGTCAGACTGACCACCTGAACCGAAACATCTGTTCATGCACCTCAGCGTCCAAGGTCACGTATACTAAGATGGGAACCGTAGGCCTTGACCCTCATGGGCTGATACGCCACTGTGTTTAGTTTAAATGATCTTATAAAAAATCATAATATAGCTTACTGTATATCGAGAAAACTATGAGTCTAATTATATTATAACGCGATAAACATTTACGTGTTTCGGGCAAGTTTTTTGGT
>BMAO01000725.1:0-251049 GCA_019973975.1 Trichonephila clavata | reverse complement strand
TTTTTTATTTATTAGTTTTACTCTAGTTTGGCCTCAAAATATTCTAAACAACTTGAAAATTTGAGAATTTGTTTTGTTTTTCTCAAAAATTACAATTTAAATAACCAATATTCCCTACTTTTATCCAATAACGAGAATACTCGTCATGACACAAAATCCTGCAATTTCTTCATGACGGTATACTCGTCAATCACAGATGACTGGTTAAAAACCTACTGTTGAAATTGCGATAAAGTGGAAGACTGAAAAAAGCTTGGATCGGTCTGATTTTGTCTGTGTGGGGATAGAGCTGGAACTATGAAATGTAATATATGCTGTACGACTCATTATTACTGCTCATTAAATTATTATCATCGTTTTTAGTTATTTGTATGCAAAAAAAAATAATTTTATTTTCTGTTGGTGATTTTAAATTAAAAATAAGTCTTTCATTTTTAAAAAAACCAGCAGTTTTATGGCAATATTAAATTTTGAATTTTTTTGTTTGTTATTTCTTTCTTGATCTCCATACCATAGAACATCTTTTCCGCATTGGTAGGTTCTGATTAATAATGATTTTTTTTTTTTTATGTAACCACGATACACTAGTATGTAGTCTGATAAATGAAAGAACGATTTTTTTCGTTTAGAAATTAAGTGTAGGAGTTAGCATGGGAAAAAAATATTTTTTTTTTTTGCATATGGATTATGAAAAAAGTTTAACCCTTTCATTCAGTATTACAATATAAATAAAAAGGTCACAGAGTACCAGGATAGATTGCTGCACAGAACATGTTAATAAATTATAGTTTGAAAAAAACTAAAAAACACGCTTTTATACTGAATCGAACTAAAAAGTAAAAAATAATTCTTAATAAAGAATAAAAGATTAACGAGAAAATGAATGTCATTGGGGAAAAAAGCATGGGTGCTTTGTACTACATTTTTACACTAATTCAGATTTTCGGAATAGAAGTTAGAAATTATAACTATTGATACATTTATAGAACACCCCACGCTTTTACCCCAATGACATTCATTTTCTCGTTAATCATTTTATTCTTTATTAAGAATTATTTTCTTACTTTTTAGTTCGATTCAGTATAAAAGCGTGTTTTTTTTCAAACTATAATTTATTTTTAATTTTTTAGTTCGAACTACAATAAAAGCGTGTTTTTTAAACTATCATTTATTCATTGTTGAATTTATCCTTGAGTTTGATATTTGAAGCTGGAATTACGTGGCTGTGGAATTAGTCTTGCTCTTCAATGGATATTAATTAACCGATCTGAAGTGTATTTATTCTCTCCGTTTACTAGGCCTCGGATGAGCCCCATATCGTTATATTCGATTCCGTCTCTTTTGAACAGGTCAAACAAATAAAAATGTGTTAACAAGGAAAAATTCGAATTAAAAAAATTGTAATGTACCATGTTTTTATAACTGACTAAAAATTATAAAATTCCTCCTTTTCGTTTTTGTTTTCTTTTTTCACATTTTCATGTATTGTCATCCCCTTCTGAGCTATGCTCCAAATTTCAAGTCTCTAGCTCATCCGAAAGTCACACAGTTTAAAATCAATTACAAAATTCTTCCCGGACAGACATTAAAGAAAGCGAATTAATAAAAACATGGTTATTTTAAGTGTCAATCGTTTTTTACCTTTTAAACATATTGGTATAATGTTAATTTGTATCATCACTTCTAAACGTATTGATTTATAAAAATAAAAAATATTTTACAGTTAGAACGTAAATTTTTTTTTCACATGCACCAGCCTTTTTTTTAATTTTTAATTTCAGAAAAATGTTTATATTATGGTAAAAAATTGCTAACACTCACCCACCCTCCACTTTCTCAGATACAGAACGCTTTTTTTTTTTGTTTTATTTCTATTAACCGCAAGTGTCTTTAAATCCTGCATATAATTAGCTTTAAATTCAAAACACTCGCTTCAGGGTTACACCTTATTCTTTCAGTCGCTAAATCTGAAATTAGTCGCCATATCTGAAAATGGTATATGGAACTAGTCGCCAAATTTAAAAATGATATATGCAATAAGTCGCCAAATCTGGAAGTGGTATATGGAATTGTCGCCAAATCTGATTATCCTTATTCCTGACGATCCTGAAAAGGACAATGGAACAAAAATATGAAATTATAGTATTGTCATCGGTTCTTGACAAGTGTGCTAAATTTCGAATGAATCCGATCTTTTTAAGTGGGTAAAAATCGAGTTCTAAGATTCCGTTACATGCAAGTGAAACTTATAAAAGCTTGTTGAAAAAAATCATCATTATGGTATGATATCACTTTTGGAATATTTAACTTGATATAAACTTTTTTAAGAAGTAAGTTAAATTTTCAGTTATGTTTAAATTTATCCACGCGCAGATTCTTTTCAGGAAAGAAAGGAAAGCTAAATTAAAACGTTTGCACTGTCTTTTCATTTTCCTTTATATAATTATCTTGACTAATTTGGTAATATTTTTAATTATTTACCAGAAGGACACAACCACACAACGAAGAATGCATTGTTAATTTTCTTTTAAAGCATTAATTTCAGCTCTTATTCTAAATTAAGGCCACTGATTATTTTTCATTTTCTCTTGTATTCATTGCACACACAAAACCAACCATTCAAGGTAACTTTTTTCATCGGATCATAACCATTCAACGATGTGTATTACATTTCTATTAACAGCAGAATAAAAGTGGTTTTTCCGTGTGGCTTTTTTACTGATGTGCAACAATAGCCAGAAAGGTCATTGCTTTACAACACTTGCACAGTTGGCGACTAGCAACAAGAGATCACGCCATCACTTGGATTTCTTTTGTTCTTTATGTGCTGTGAGAGAGGGGTTGATGCCTAATTTAGATTAGTTCTTATATATTGAGCCAATCATTAGGGATGTTAATGCTCTTTTCAAGTAGTCGTTATTCTATTTGTATTGAGCAACTTGATTATGAATGCTCTCATTGTAAAGGCTCTATTTCTCTGTGCTTTATTTTGCATCAGCTTTGCCTTTTTGCCCTCTTTCGTTATTCTTAAATGAATTTTTCCTCCTCTTTCTTTTTTACAGAATTTTATAAAAATTGTATTGATATTAAATTTGTTAAGTTCTATTTGTTATAAATAGTTCAAAATTTAATTTTTAAAGTTCCTTCACTTCCAGTTTTTTAATAATAAACATGCAGAACTGATGATATCTATTGAAAAAGAAATTTTGTCTTTATATTTTTAGCAAAGCTTCGTAGTTTAATGACGAATAAACTTGAAACTATTTACTAGCTTCATTGAGAGTTGAGGAATATGTGGTTTGAAGGACATCATTCAGCCTTTTTCATGAAGTTCAGTCTTTTAAACGATATGAATAAAATATTACAGGAAAAGTCCTTTTATTTTAGGGTTTGTTATAGGCTTAAAATTGGTTCACATTTTAAAATCATTAGCAAAATGTTTTTTTCCCCTTAATCATCAGTGGCATTTCAGGTTTCTATAAAATCAATGCCGATTTCGTTGTTGACAATATTTAAAATTAATATTTTCTTTTACATAAGAAAGCCTTTTATTGTTCATGATATCGCTGCAAATTTCTTAGAATGCTTTTGACTTATTTGCTTTGTTGCTCCGACTGATTGATTATAAGCGACGAATTCTTGTATTGGTATTTATGAAATTAGATTTTAACTAAAAATTGCACAGTTATTTTGTGTTTTTAACATAAAGCTTTTTTTTAAATGCAGCTTTGTTTTTGAACAACTTAACTGCGTACTTCCAGCATCGAAATTTTTCAAAGTATGGTTTTGATGAAATAATTATAAATTATTTTATTTGTAAATGAACATTTTTGTAACGTGTATCCTCCTTAAGACAACTTTAAAAAAAACTCTTTAAAAATTGAATTGGTTTGGAAAATTTCTAACTTCAATTCATTTCACGATTAATTTAATTCTGTTTTTCAATTAAATATGCATTTTAAAATTATAAAAAAAATCAAATTGCTCTTTTCTGTAATTTTTATAAAACGAAAGCGTCAATGAGTTCCATCTTTTGACAATTTGTCTGATAATTTATTATAACATCATTTTGGTCAGAAAAGAGTACCGTGATATTTAATCAAAAAGGATGAATCTCTAACTGAAACTAGGGTATTATAAGTTAAAACGCACCCCCCCCCCCATTCAATACCATTCCATTGTAATGGTAAATATAAAAGCTATTCATCTTTAGAGTTTTCCATTCTACTTGATGCTCCTACAAATATCAAACCTTGATTGCCAAACTAGTTGCTTTCACTTTGATGTTACTTAGCCACTTTGCTATAAACTTTGCTTCAGTTTGGCTTCAATCCAGCAATTCTTTTGGTATCGCCATGTTTAGAGAATGCCAGGAAGTTTCATTCGAAAAACGTGCTAGGGTCGTTGACAAATGAAACGATTTCTATCTTGCAAAATAAATTTTTCAGCTTCCGTTTTTTAACAGCACATTTGTTGGTGTTAAATTTGAAGCTGTATAATAGATTTTATCATTCTGTGCACCTAATTGCACCTCCTGTTATAATTAAAATGATTTATTTTGAATTGATTTCTTTCTTTTATCCTTGTTAAACTAATTCATGAGTAATACATCATAATTTGAAGTTTGTTATAAAATATGACACACTTGTTTTTGATTGTAATTTGTTACTTTTTTGATTTTTAATGTTTATTTGTGTATCTTCTCAGATTATATTGAAACATCTTTTTTGTGGGTGCTTAAACAATCCTTTAAAAATTAATAACGGATAATGTTTTTAATTGAATATTTATGGAAATATCGACAGGGCTTATTTCAAATGAAACCGATGATGTCATCATTTGCTTAAAATAAAAAGAAAATTATGACGTATGTAGCTATAAAACTGCTTCTGATTCAATCAATACACGTATCAATGTACATTGTGGTTGCAATCGTGAACTGGAATAACCATTGGAATAACAAAGTGTTTTCAATGTGTTGATCATATTGTTTCCATTAGTAAGTTTTAATTAGAAGAGCAAAAGGAATTGTTCGTCTTTTCTCAGTCAGTGAAATGTGTGTAGAACATTTCTCTCACAAATGTGTGTGCACGCACGTATACAGAAAATAACAGGATAGCAAAAAAATGGGGGTAGCTTATTTTCAATAGATGTTGCCCTTTTTTGTACCCGTGCAAAAGGAAAGCAAACGACCTAAACATCCGGTGATAAGGAGGGATGCGAAGGGAATCAATAATAATCGGATGCAGTACAGGTGAGACGAAAATGCGTTTCATTATAAGCAAATTGTCGGGGATTAACGAAATTGTCTCTTTATCTAAAGTAATACAAGCTTTGGAATTTTCATGAACTTCTGTGTCACAGGTGTATTTTGAGCCAGCCCTTCGATGTCAATAACATCAAGTCCATTCGGGCCGTGGACAACGGTGTGGATCAGCGAGAGTATTATAGGCTAGGTTGCATTGTCACTGTGAATAGACGGCTCCAAAGCGTTAGAGATCGTTCTGCATTTTTAAGCTCATTTCGCCAAAAAATACCAGCAGCCGCATCATTCAGAATTATCTCGCTGTGGGGTTCATGAGCCCCACGAAGGTACTCCTGATGACTGTTAGTCATAGGGTGCAGGTATTAGCTTGAGCTCTAAAACGTAGCCATTGGACCCAAGTAAGTAGAAAAGTGTTACCTGAAATGGTGAGTCAAAAATTTCTTTGGTACATTCGATGGCAATGCTCGAGTACTGCGCAAACCCCATGAAGCTGTAATCCTTCGTGCTAGCTGAATTAATCGCGATATCCATGATGACTATGTGTTCCCGTTTCTGCTTCACCAGCATCCCACTGGATACCTCATCCATCTGACTGCGATTCAGAATTCGATGACAGAAAGGAGATAAGTAGACTTTCACTCTAGGGTGCTTGAGGATTTCTATCTAACAGAAACAGATTTCTTATCCATATTCTCTGTGAATATTTTCATAGATTTGCTCTAGATGTAGATTAGAAACCACACACGCTTGCGCAAATCGATTTTTATATTTCAGCGTTACACAATTGTCGGAATAAAAATTTGAGAAGCTATTGTCAAAAGAATATCAAGTTTAAATTATGTCTATGTCATCTAAATATTATTATTATTCTGCTAGAGCAGGGTTGTCAAACTCGCGGCCCACGGGTTGCATGTGGCCCGCAATGAGCATTTTTGTGGCCTAGGCAATATATCGGCACACAGTAATATATAATCTTTGGGAAAATCAACTGAGGATTTAATGCACACTTTCTGACGTGCAACATGTACAAATCAAGTTTAGTTTATAAATGCATCGTATCAAAAATATGCAAAATAAAATTTTAGATCTTAGAACTGAATTTGAAACAAGATTTACAGATTTTAATTCTTTTGTAGACAAATTTTGTTTTTCCTCGACTTTCTCAATGAATACAGACTCAGTATAAAGCCATCGAGGTTCAGTGCGACTAAAATTTGAAGGCAAAATTCATTGAAGTGAGTGTGCTCGCGAGTTTTACAAATATTTACCAGCCACGTTTGAAAGTACTCGAAAATTCGCATATGAAATTATTTCCATGTTTGGAAGTACTTAACGGTGCGAGCAGTTATTTAAACTTTTGAAAGGAAATAAAGTCTCCTGTTAGAAACAGTATTAATGATGCTTACCTTGGGTCAGTTTAGAAAGTAATCACTTCTCTCTCGACAGTGGAGAAGAGATGGCAAGTTTCAGGACGCAAATATTAAATTTGTGTTGTTCTTTTATATATGTTTATTATAATGTATTATTTGAATTAAACTACGTTTCTAAAAATATTGATTCTTTTTATTTTGCGGTCCATCTTAAGTTAAATCTTGTTTCTTCGGCCCCAAGTTAGCCTTTGAGTTTGATACCCATGTGCTAGAGGAACTTCTATGCGTCATTGTAATTGTAAAAATTGGCATTACACTGTGTGTAAGTGTATCTAACAAATTTCTAATATCTGAAAAAGGGATTTTGATTTTTTTTTCTTATCGTAAATTTTATCCTGTCGACCTTCTGCTTGATTTATTTTTTCTCATTTGTTCCAAATTATACCAAATCATCAAAAGTTTTCATCTTCAGTCACTGTTAAATATGCAAAAATGTATTTTGTGCATACAAATTGACTGTTTGACCCAGACGACCTTGGTCACTAGGCTATTCAAAGACCACACAACCAAGTCGTTATAATATATTTAGTTTCACAAAAGGAAAATCGATTCCTCCGAAATGCTGAAACACTTGATATGAATCGCGTGAATTTATATTTTCATTTTGAAATGTTTTTACAGCCTTAATAATTTCAAATTAATGAGAGGGTTTGTGAATGTGTAAGAAATCGTAATAAAATACATTTGATGAGTAAACCAGCGTCGATTCGAAGATTTTTCTCTCTCTGATGGTAGTATAAACGAAAAACTGTTACAATGTTGGAGATTCTAAATGTATTTTAAAATTCATTATTTGGTTGAAATGCCCCACTCAAGCTGAAGTCTTAATAGGTAATGTATCTACTAATAAAAATAAGGTTTTTTTTTTCATTTAAACGTTTCTGAAAGAAAAGTAAAATATATTGAAAAGAAAACTACTATGAGTCAGTAAACATTCTTCATAGAAATTTTAAAACTCTTTGATTTTATGTTTAAAAAGTAACTTTGAAAAAAAAAATTGTGAACAATTCATTAAGTATTATTTGTAACGAAAACTTTTTTTAGTACTAGTACGTTTTTATAATTCATTGTTTGTTTTTTCTGTAGCTATTCTTATTCTTTTCATACAACTCTTGCTTTTTTTTAAAAAAAAGTATTCAGAGTACCGCTACGAAAATACTTTTTTCAGCATTCCTCGTATTTATAGGATAGAATTTTTCAGTATTATTTTTTTGATCATGTGATTTTTACGGGTTATAATTGTGTTAGGAAGCTTTTCTAAAGGTGAAGCTTATTTTAACTCCCTTAAAGTTATTATGTAGTTTCAAAGTATGACGTTAATAAGCAATAAATCAATTCTTAAAGCTCTTTTAGTACGACCATAACATTTTATGATATCTTTGGCGGTCTTTGTTTAAAAGTGGAACACTTTTGAATTATTATTTAACAAAGAAATTATTTGCTATTTTTTGCTGAATCTGTTTTAAGCTGAGATTTATGGATATATATTTGCTCCATATGAAAGTGTTTGTTGTATATTTTGCTAATATTTTAATGAGTTACTTTTTTTAAGCAACTCATTAAAATATTAGCAAAAAAAAAAAAAAAAAAAACTTTTTTAGAAATGTTTCCTATTTTGAAATAATTAGTTTGAGGTAAAGTGATGAGGATTACTTCTTTCGAATATTAACTGAACAAAATGCTCTTACCTTTAAAAAAGTAATTTAAAAGTTAAATAGCAATCTTATGAACCGATTGCATATGCTTGAACATGCTGTTCCTTCATTATTGAGTTTTCTTTTCTACAAAGAGCTTCTGAATGATTATAAAATGCTATTGGAGAAAATCTGTTCAGCTTTCACTTTAAACGTGACTATCAGCCACGTGTCTTGCAGCCATTTGAAAGAAACTTCCATATATTTTTGGGAAGAAACCATGTCATCTTCCGGGTTCTGGTCTTTTATTTCCAACCATGTTTGGCCTGTTCAACTTTTTCCTCATTGTCCTTATTCTCTTCACAAAATAGCTCATTACATGTGTCCAGTCCACTTTTTACCCAATATCCGCGGGATATGCGGAAGGTAATTGCCTCTTCCATTTGTGATGGGGATAGTGAAAGTTCATATTACACTTGATGAACTTAGTATGTCATTTTCTCCATTTTGTTATCATTAATTTTTTAATCATTGCATCTTAATATTATGTCTGTACTTCTCTGTTATTAAAAAAGTAATAATCTTTTCGTTCATTACGACAAGGGAAATTATAAGTTTGTAAAACGAACAGGTACGTTTTTTTAAAATCTGGAACTATTTTCTCATTTGCAAATCGTTATTTCGCAAAATTGGTTTGCAAGTTAATAAAATGTGTTGTGCAGTTTTATTCAGTTTTTGTGATAGCAGTGACGTATTATACACCCCAGCCTTGCGGGATGGCCCAAAGCCTGACTGACGCTACGTATGTATTTGGGCTTGGGGGCCAAAACCTTAGCAAGAGGCCCTGATATTCTCCGTTACGCCTGTATTCGGAGATTTTGACAAGACTGTTTCAAGCAGAATGAATGTCTTAATCATAATTCATTCTGCATGTAAAGAAAATGACTGCTCTAATAAGTCTCAAATAATTATGTCATTTAAGATTGTTAAAACCCCCTGATTCATCATGCCTTTCGATGATAATTCACGCCAGAAAATTATTATAACCCTCCCCTGTTTTTTGTTTTTTTTTTGTTTCAAGTGTTTACATTTTCTAGAAATGATGTTTCCTTTGAAGCGAGTGGCTGGCGTTATAAACAGCTTTGAACCAATTAACATTTAGAAAAATATTTATTGCTTATTAAAGTTTAAAATTTTAATGGAAGTTATTATTTGATCTGAATCCATTGACTTACAAACTTTGACGAACCTTTAAGAATCTTCGTTTTTGACAAAGATAATAATATTTATAATAATTTTTTTGAGATTTTTTTTTCTCGCTTTATATTAAAGTATTTTACTGTCCTGAAAAAAAGAGAGGTAAAAAAAAAAAAAAAATGTTAAATGAATCTGTTAGATTTGCTTATTTAAGTTATTCGAATCAAAGGCTTCTAGAATGTTATAGAAATAGAACAAATAAAATCTTGGAATATTGTACCTGCGTTCTTTGTTTTCATCTGCTGTTGTTATTAGTATAAAGTTTTCTCGATTGAGCAGCTGATGCACAATTTTTACTTAATGCGCCACCTTTGTTGCCTTGTTTATATTTTTCTGAACCTTCTTCAGTCACGTTGAAAACATTCAGGTATCCTGTGAGATTCACAATGTTTATCACGCTTTCTGGTTAATCACACTGTAAACAGTCCGTTTGATTCGTGACGTATTGAGTGATTCATAAACAGTCATAAAGGTTCACTTCTGATAACATGATTTCCTGAGACATTTATAGAACGCTATTTTTTTATTACTATTTCTTTTCCTGTTGTTGCATGGTATTTAAAGAATCTCGGTGTTTATTTTTTTCTATCGTAAGCAAACTGCATATTTGTTAGAGTTTTAGTTTTAATTTGTTTAAAGAAAGTTGTATGATAAGTTTGCTAACGTTAGATCTCCTAAGATAGAAGGATCGAATAATTTTATAATTTTGACTTTTTTAAAAACTATTGTTTTTAAACATTTTTAATTAAATAATTTGATTTTTATTTAGATCTTCGTCTTGTTTTATCGAATTTTTACTTACGATCTTTGTTTTGTTTTATCGTATTGTTAAATTATATATATTTATTGTTTCTGATGTTTGTTTCCTGATTGTGTGTTTTATTGTTTAATTACCATCATTAAGTAGAAATTTGTCAATACATATCTTAACAGTTTTAAACTTATTTAGAGTTCAATTTGTTAAAGATAAAAAAATTATTTACAATTAATCCATCGTGTTGAATCACAGGAAGCGAAGAAAGATGATTTATTGATCTTCAATATTACTATTTTATAAAAGATGACGTTTTTACTATTTCGAAGTTTGATTGTTTCAGGCATAAGTATTTTTCATTTTACCTTTTTTTTATTGGTCTGAACAAAGGATGTTTCGCAATCTTTTTTTAAAAATAATTATTATAAAATTCCTTGTATTATCATTCTTTACGCTTTTCTGCGTTTTTACTTCGGATATCAATAACATGTGGCTTAATTTTTAACTAGTATTTCAAACGAACTTTATTGAATTTTTTTAAGTTATTTTACCTTATTGTAATAAATTAATGTTAATGCATTTATTATGTTATTTTATGATATAGAGCTCAAACAGGTCTTGCAGATTCATGAATTACCGTAAAATCCGGCGTATAACGCGCACTTTTAACACCAAAAATAAGATCGAAATTTAAGGGCGCACGTTATACTCCGGGTATAAAAATGATAGCTTTTAGAATAACAAAAGAGATGAGCATAAAAAAAAATTACTTCTACACGTATCGAAATACTATTTATTTTAAAAAAATTACATACCTTATGAACTTAAAGGATTGTAGTTCTAGAAGTATACTATTTTCCAGCCCCTAAACCTTAGAATAATACCTCAAATAAAACATAACATAAAAGAAAACTTGAGAGCATTGTATATTAACATTTCAGATTTCTTCGTATAAAAAGGGGGTGCTCTTTATACGCTGGATTTTACGGTATGTGTTAAAAATGTGGTTATATGGAATCTTGATATCGTTTATTATCACTTTTAAGCAGATGATTTCATATAAGGAACGACATTGAGAATGAAATTCAAAGATTTTTTTTTTTTTTGGAGGATTGGGCATTATTTGATGTTTGTATAATTATGTAAATGATTTACCTGATGAGAATAGAATTTTTAAAGTATAAGTGGAGAAAACAATATTTATGAAAAGGCAAGTAAAATAATAACCATTAGAAATATGAAGTTACATTCTGTTGTTTAAAAAATATCGTTCCAGTTTTCGTTAAATACACAAAAATAGATTACTTTCTTTACAATATTTTTGTTAAAATATTTGATTTTTGTTGATAATTTCAATTTTTTAAATAATCTGATTCCAAAAAGATAATATTAAGGAATTTTTACTGTTTTATCATTCTAAGGAGAAGAATTTCTTTCAACAATTTATGCACGGAAAAAATAACTTTTAAGATTCATGAAACACCAACTTAAGTCAAGACAGAAATAAATCTTAACACTTAGTGTGTAGGTGTTCATCCAACTCTATATCCTGTTCTCAGTTGTGTCCAAGGGTGAAAGACGAAAATCATTTCTTAGTTGAAAGTACAGGATGTACTGCCAATGTACCACTACGATGTCTTTAACGTGGGCGACAAAACCGTTGTTGAAGAGTTGACAATGAAAAGAAAATAGTCGAAACGAGAGAAAGAGAAACAGATGTTAAGATGGTTGTGTTGAAATAAATGTTATCCGTTTCCTCTAGATTTTTCTGAACCAAATGCTATTCTGAGCACGAATGAATGATGGCCTGATTATTTAGTTAAATGTTAATTGTTTTAATTTCTGCTCCATTAAACTTCTCATTGTTTTTTGCGAAATAAATAACCAGTCTTCCTTCATAATATATTATTGTGTTAATTTTTTTAAACTTTAGATAATAACAAAGAAACGTGTAGACGTAGGAAGTCATTGAAAAAAAATTAAAATTTTCTTTTTCAGAAATATCTTCCTGTAAATTTAAAAAAAAAATATTCCTTGGTATGACTGAAATATTGCGTTGTATTTCTTATTTCAAAAGCAATTCATCAAAGTCAAACATATCAAAAATCAAATTTCGTACACACACTTTCATTTCAACTGGCATGATGACGTTTTCATGGTATCAAAGTTGAGAAAACTTGAAAGTAGTGCAATGATTGCAGGAAGAAAAAAAAAACTGTTTATTCTATTTTCCGAGCTCACTTACCAAGTTTATCATTAACGTACTTCGGACCTCGTGTTTTTTTTCGGGAAAAAGGCCATTTATAGCAACCGTTAGAAATACTGTTTACTTAGTTTTAAGTGCAGCTATATATAACATTATCTCACACGACGTCTTATGAACTTTTTTTTATACTTTAATCTCAGTAAGATAATGCTTTTTTTGGTAACCGAATGGAAATGAATTGATTCTTTACCCCTTTAGACTTTTAGAAAAGTTACGACTGATAAAAAGTAATGGACATTACTGTTAGACCTTAACTAATGTATCGTATTCGAATCTATATTGGGGAAAAATCCTTATTTCAACATATAAGTGTAATTACTATTCTTGTATGTAAGAGAAGTGTATATTACGCAGTATTAGAAATTAAATATAAAAGCATCACGAAAAGTGTACTGTTATTCATTTAAAATATACTCACACATTTTTACTTTCGCTGCACTACATTTCCAATATCTGTAAGTTTAATTAATGTAAAGGTTTTTGCAATCATTGTACCCAATTTAAATTTGATGTATGAAACGAAATCCGGCATTGTAAAAAGCGCAATTCTGCAAGAAAAAAAAATAAGCATGTTTTCAAAAAAGTAGCACGATTTTGTTTGACTGGAATGTTAATTGGGAAGAATAAATAAATACGGGTCTTTTTCAGCTAGTGAAATGCAGAAAATATTTCTACCATCCTAAATTAAATAATTCATATATAGTTTAACAAAACAAGCACAAACGATTCTTACCTTTAAAATCAGGCCTCCTTGCTAAGCCTACGAAGAATGAATATTTAGATTTGCATCTATGTTCTTTTGTATTTCTTTAAAAAAATTTTTGTTGGGTTTCTAGTTGAAATGATTCTGTATACTAATTAACGAAATATCTAATAATCCATTTAAAATGGTCTTCATTATAGACTCCATCATTTCTTTCTACATCTGACCGTTATCAACCACCATTAATTCACCTTCCATTATGGTTTTAGTTTTTTGTTCTGATTTTTTTAAGCTCTTAGAGTTTCGAAATGTTATTTATTACTGTTTGCATACATAATACAGAAAAAAAAGAGCAAATTTGAGTTTTGTCTAAGTTGTAAAATAAACATGCATTTGCAGCGAAATATATCGCTGATCATTCCATTTATCTTTGGAAGCCCCAGAGGAAATAAGCTTTTATTAATGTTCCATGTTTCATCAACAGTTGTACTTCCTCCATTTGCGATACGTTAAGTCTCACCATTCTAAATTCTAAACAAAATGCGATAATTTTCATTGCCATATACGTAAAATGGTTAATGAGCAACGCTGGTATCAGATTTATACAAATCGCAACACTCATATATGTTTTCCAACTAATTGCTCGAAATTTTTGCAATATCCTCCGTTTCAACATTTTACTATACAAAATATTACCCCTTTTTGTTTCGAACTCCAAACCACTATCTAGAGCGGCTGATTTACACCATACCTGTCGAGAGATTCAGTTTTCAAGTTGGCATGGTCAAGTCAATATTCGACCGCGGTGCAAAATTCGAGGTCTATCACCAATAACCCACATGTTGCTTCGATGTGCGATATTAATAAACAGTTGAGAGAGAGAGAGAGAGATTAATTAGTTCAGTCCATAAACGTTAATGTTTCATAAATATATTTTTATCATCCTAATTTACTTAATTTCCATTCACTCTCAGCGTCCTCTTTTTCATATCCACCTCAGTCTGACACTCTCGTATCCTTCTTAGTCAAGATAATTTCATTCTTAATACATACACTGTATTTAATCCTTTAATTTCGCACACAACTTAAACTCAGCAGCGTAAAAAAAAAAAATTCTTGGTAGAACGGAGTAGCATTCATGTACTGCCCTGTTTTATTTTTCAATTCCACTGCGAAATTAATGCTCTTTAGGGTTTTCGAACAAATCTTTTTGTATTGGATTAAAAATGTTATTTTGAGAGAAAGCTGATCTTGTGCTTGGGAAATCCAATAACTTTTAGTTGCATAACCGTGTCTCACAATTTTTAAACTACATAGCAAGGATATTATGGTTTCATAACTTACGAAGCTGTGACTGAATTACTCGGAAGTGAAGTGAATTTGTACTTCCTTTGAATGATCAAAACGAATCGGGCACCCGAATTCATTCTGAGATACAATGCTACTACAGCGATTACGATCATCCTGTCAACAACCTTTTGTTTCCGCAGCAGCAGTCCCACTCCAAATATGAAGATAGCTTCATCTAGAATGTTGTAAACAGAACTGTTGACCATGTTTTTAAACCTGAATTTAACCTTTTAACCTTGAGGCGCCAAATATTGGGCTGCTTGCCAACTTTCCCCTTTGAAAATGAAACCACTCAGCTGTTTTTCTAAGCCGGTTAGCGACAGGTTAGCGACTGGAAAAAAAGGATTACGACATCACTACTCTTGTATCGGCAGATTATGTCTTAAGCACCCGGGTAATTTTAGAATCCAAAACAAATTTTTTTTGGAGTCTATACGGTACCATGCATTGTTTTTATCTCTCCTTTTCGAAAGGAAAAAAAGGGTGGATTTGTAATTTTAGTTTCCTGTGTGGGGCTCTTTTTGGCGCAGTTGGTTTTAAAAAGTTTACTGTGGATCACATAGATTTGGTTTCGTGATACGTACTGTGTTTATTTGAGCTCACTTTGTTTTGCAAAAAGTAGAAAAGTAATCGAAAACCTATGATTCGCTTTTGGATAGAAGCAATTGCAAATTGAACTGATTTGTTGAATTTTAAGTTCTTCAGTTAAAATTTTTGTTTAAAAATTGTAAAATTGAGCTACAAAAATTTGATTCCAGCTTTCTAATATGTATTTTTTCTTCTACTGAATGTGATTTTTGGACAGGAACAGATAGGAAACTTAGATAAACTGAGAATTTTAGTGAATACTTTTAAAACATGAAAAGATGAGGCACTTCAAAGAAATTTAATTCCCATTTTACAAGTTTTTATGGGAATCAGCGTCCTCATTTCCTACTTTTGTATGAAAGGAGGCTTTTCAAACTTTATTTTAAAATGGAAAAATGTAAATCGTGAATGAAACAGTCAATTATTAGTACATTAACTAATGAAAAAAAATCAATAAATAATAAGTATTTATCAGTAAATTTGAAAATAGGATTTGTGATCGTCCTTAAGGACTCGTTTGGAAGGATAACTGTGATGTTTAAAATGTTTCAAGGTCTCGGTTGTATTTAATCAAATTATGCAAGCATCAATTGTTCGCATATAGTAAATGCTTTAATTTAGAATTTAAAAAAAATATTTCCTGCAGATTTGTGATGAATTTTTCTAAGTTTCTTTAAAAAGATGATTTTTTTTCAGATTAAAAAAATTTTAATTTTTGAAACAAAGTATTGTGAAAATGTGCCTCTTAAGAATTAATTTAAAACTGACAATGTAATGATTTTTTTCTAAAAAAAAAAAAAAAAATAACATTTATATTGTATGAATTTTTTTAAAAAAATGGACAGTTAAAATAGTATTTTCTATGTTAATTTCAAAAAGTTTTGGCGTTTTTCATGGAATTTATATTTTTGTTAATAGAATGTATAGAATTTGTGTGTCAAAATAGAAGTTATGATTAATTATATAATATCCCAAAATGAATTTAATATATTTTCATTGGAGTATAATTCGGAATTACAAGATGGTAAAAATGTAAATTAATTAAAAGGAATTAAATGAGTAATAGGAAAATGTAAGTTCACAAAATAAAATAATTAAATGGTTACGTTTGAGTGATTTTAATTTGATATACCTGAAAGTGTGTCGAATTCTGTCATTTAATGAATAATTGGAATGTACCAATGTTGTGTAACGGAAGTTTCTTAATGATGTTGTCCAAAATTAGGACTATATCTATTTTAAATTGAGTCTAAATGAAATTTGTGTTGATTAAAATTGCATATTTCTGATAGTTCCTATTTTTGTGAATATAAAAGATTTGTATGCACTGAGTATGAAACGTTCCGCTTAAGGTTACTCGCCTGAAATCGCATGCAAAACAGGTTTTATCAAATGGAAAAATATCCTAATGTTTGTATAAGTTAATATGATCATTAAAAATTTAATTGTCACCTTAAAAAGTAGAAACATTCCATAAATACCGAATTTTTCATTGTAATTTATAGTCTGCTTGATATTATATTTCATTCAAAAAGAAAAAAAAAAGATTAAACTATTTAAATTTGGGAGTAAACAAATGTATGTATGTTTGTTAGGCTATCTTCTCACGAACCGCTGAACGTAGAAACGTGTCGAAAGTACCAACAGGTAGGAAATAGCGAATGAAATCCATTTGGACCATTTAAATTTAGAAATTACAGTTAAAAATGTCAAAATGCTCCTGTAATGTCATTTGCTGTGTAGAGACTTGAAGAATGACGGGAATAAGATTTCCGCTATTTCGTTCGTTATCAAAACTCTGCCATTCTTCCCTCCTTACTAAAATAAAACATAGGAAAAGAAGGGGGGGGGGACTGGAATTATATAGAAAGATTATTCATTTTGCTTAGCACGATATTTTTATTACAAAATAACAATTTTTTGTACTTTCCCCCGATTTTTAAAAGCTTTTATTTAACTTACAATGTATGTATGTATGTAATTTGTTCGGGTGGAATCTTGCAACTCAATTTTGAAGCTGATATCTTCCTCCCATTGAGCTGAAATTTTGTATACACGTTTTGTTTGGATGACAATGCATGTTTTGACCATTTATATTCCGATATTGCAATTAATTAAAAATATATTAATTAAAAACTTTAAACTAATTTTGGGCGCCAACTTGGATATATCTGCATTGTTGTAATAATTTTATTGTTACAACAATGACAAAAGTTGGCGTCGAAAATCGGTTTTCAGCCAAACTGGAATTTCATAACGTTGCGCTATTGACAGTACGAATTAACTTTGTCTAAAAAATAATTACATTTCTACAACGTAAAAATAATCTAATTTCTACAACGTATGCAATTTTTTTACAAATTTCTATCATTCTTGGATTTAAATTCAAAATATAAAAGTAGAGCTATTTTTCAAGTAGATTGGTACATTGTATACCTTTCTCAACGCTGACAAGTTAAACTGAGATGGAGTATTGAAGAAATTCTTTAAATAATTTATCTAACTTTAATCTATGAAACTCAGACAAAAAATAATTACAGAATCGGAAAGATAATTTTTTTATGTATCTTACCCATCAAAAAGGAATCCGCTAGGAAAACAATAAGAGAAAAATATTATCTAGAAATGCAATATATTTTCGATTAAAAAAAATAATTTTATAATAAAATGAAGGAATTTTTTAAAGAAATTTTCTAATTTTAAGCCTACAAGTAATTTAAATATACCTCATTTTAGCACCAGTAATCTAAACACACACTACAACATGTGTCCTTAAATTTAATTACAAATAGAATCTGTTAATTTTATTTGAATTTAATTATTGATTTTTTCAAAATCAAGTTTCTAAAGATGATCTGAGCAATTAAAAAAAATAGATTCTTACGTAGAAGATATTCAATGTCCAGCAAAAAATTATCATTATTTGATAAAACTTTCTTTTTTGATTACAAAATGTGTTTTGAGTCTTAAGCATTTTATTGATTAATACAAATATTTAAATGCCTTTTGAAGTTTTTTAATAAACAACTAAAATTTTCTTCTAATATGTTAGAGAAATGTATCCCTTATCTTCAAAATATTTTAAATAAATAATATATTCTTTAAGTTTTTCAAAAATAGTCAAAATTTTATTTAAACATTTAATAACTGTGTCATTTATGAAGATAATCTCACTAAACCTTTTTTTTTCCGTGTGTAGAACAATGTTACCCAAAATCTGCACGAAGATTGAAAAAATTGCTTAAAAACTACGGATTTGAAAAAATTGTGTTTTTAGTCTAATACCCCATTTTGCGAGAATTAATTCAGCTAAACCAGGGATGGCGAACCAGCGTTCAATGAGTTGAACAGGCTGAGAAACCTGTCCAGCGATAACTAAAAAGTAAAAAATAAATTAAATGTAAAAAAACTTTTTTAAGAACAAGCTTTTATTTAAACGCGCTAAAAAGAATAAAATAAACTTTTCCTTTAAAACTTTTTTTACTATCAACTTATAACGTCATTACACAATTTATATGATATAAAAGCTTGTCGCGAGATTTAACTGTGTAGATAAACAAGTAAAATAAATAACTTGACCTGATTGATTTTGGTTTTTAAAAATTCAAACTAAGTAAATATGAGTACTTAAATATTGCGACAAGCTTTTATATCATATAAATTGTGTAATGACGTTATAAGTTGATAGTAAAAAAAGTTTTAAAGGAAAAGTTTATTTTATTCTTTTTAGCGCGTTTAAATAAAAGCTTGTTCTTAAAAAAGTTTTTTTACATTTAATTTATTTAAAAAATAAGTGTTTTGATTCGTTTTTGTGGACGGAATATTTGAACTGCCTTTTTATATCTTTCTCATCTTCATAATCAATAGAGTTACGTCCTAAGAAAGTGTACGTTTTGTTTTTGTAATTTAAAAAAAATCAGATTATCAAAATTTATTTTTTAAATTTTTTTGAAAATGATTTAAAATTTGACTTAAACGTCTAATAACTGCGCAATTTCTTAAAATAATCGTGGTGGCCGTGGTAACTTAGTGGTCAAAGTAACGGACTCGTGGCCGGCGTATCTTGAGCCTAGTACCACTGAAGACCCGCCGTGTAGGGAGCGATGCACGTTCATTCTGTTGAGAGCTCAAACGTCCTCCCGTTAGTGTGGTGCGTTTGTTAGGAGAGGGAGGTGTCAGCACAGGTGTCGTCCTCATCACTTGACCATGGCTCAAAATTATGAGGTCAGACGCCAAAAGCACGCGAGTAGCTGAATAGTGTGATGTTAATACTTTCTCAAAATAATCACTGTTCCCCGTGTGTCCGGCTGCATTATTCGTGTTAGAAATGAAGATTAAAAAATTTTCTATCAAAATTGCGTTCTAAGGGTTTTTTTTTAAATTATTTGTGTGTGTGTATTCTCATTTAATCTTTTTGGAGGGCTTTATTTGAATAACTTCTTTTTAAAAAATTTTTTTTTCAAAAAAAGTTACTGGAGTTTGATGTTATGTCAAATTTGGAAGTCCTTACTTCAAAATTTAACCCTTAGAAATTTAAAAAGTCATGCATCAATAAAATATTTACTTCGGAGGCCTCACTTCATTCTCTCCACCATGGAATGTCGCGATCCCCAATAAATGTCGGAATGATTGCTCGGCGATGAAATTTCATCATCGTAATTTTTGACATCAAGATTGAAAATATAGTCCTAGAAAATAAAAGAATACAAAAGGAACTCTAAAATTTCTCATCATTTCTTTAAGAGAGAATGTTGGGTATGGTGTCATGTGATCTCACTTCTCTTCGTCAGAGAATGACGTATTATTCGAGATAGCCCATACTAACCGGGCTATACTGCTAGTAGTATAATAAAATATGCTATGCTTTTTATTTCAAGACAATAAAGCGGAATACATTAATTTCCCGTAGAACTGTTTTATTTCCCTTAAAATTGTCATATTTGACTCTGAACAAAAATGCAAATTTTCCTGTAACTTAAATAATTCATTGGAGATTATTTCTATTTTTAATTTCGATAAGTTATAACTTTATATTGAGCTACATATTTTAAAAGCTGTTTGGTTCGTATGCATATCACGAGATTTTATTTGAGAAATATTATTTAGACTGAACTGTGTGTGTGATTTGTGGAGTCTGCATATCGAGTGTTCTTCATTACAGTTCAATATTACGTAATATTCTAGAATAGTTTTTTTTTAAAAGTTCATTTATTTTTAAACCTTTTTATTGCTTTTGTAATATGTTTGATTTTATGGGAAAACATTGTAAATCTTATATATATCGAGATAGATAAATGTAATCAAAATTGTTGATTTAAATGACAATTTTAATAATTATAGATGTAATATTCTGTCACCTTCCAATTAATTAATCATTTTAAAATAAAATTAAATATTTTCTTTGGCTTTTTATATTCTAATTACAGATCTTGTGTGTGGGGGTGATTAGTATAAACTTTTTAAGCTTCAATTGAATGTTTAAATTATGCTAAGTAAGTATATTTACGAATTCAAGTAGGAAAAGCATGTAACTATCCCCTTTTGTATGGCTGATATTTTTTTTAAAAATAATGAATGTGGATAGGAAAAGTGACAGTGCACAATAACTGTTTTCTTTGAATCACTTTAACTGCAAGAAATATGTGCAGTAAGTAAGTATATTTCCTACATTTAAGATTTCTTTTCTATTTATAATGTTTTAATTTGTTAACGAAGTACTATGTCTGTCATTCCTTATCTGCTGAATATTTGAGTGGCCCTGGCAGAGTTGAGTAGTATGATCACGAACTTGTAGCCGGCGTGTCGTGGATTCGCGTCCTGGTGCCACATGTTAAATCGGTCGAGGCTTAGTCCACCCATTGTGGTGTGGTAGTTTGGAGAGGAGGTTGCCAGCTCAGGTGTCGTTCTCGTCACTTGATCGAGTCTCAAAATTATGAGGTCCGTCGCCAATGACGTCCTTTCTTTCATGAATATCTGTGGATCTTGGAAACATATAACCATGCATGTAGCCTCAGAGTGCGACGTTAATGAACTCTCGCTCCCTACTGAAAACGTGTGCATTTTCTTATAAAGTGAATATGTGCGAGTCATGTTATGCATTCAATTCTAAAAGGATTTTAAATAAATTTCTTCTAAGAAAAATGATTTTGTGACTTTTTTTGGAATGACTGAGAAACATCGTATTCTTTTGTACATTGCTCAATTTACTACAAGAGATCGTTTTTTTTTTCAGTATGAAAATAAATTTCCCGATACCATTCTGTCACTTATCTGGTATCGAATATGAGAAGATTTTATCTAATATTTAAATTAGTAAATTGATTGAATGTATATTACTTAAAATAGGAATTCCACGCGTTATTCAGTCCTTAAATTGAAGCTAGTTACAATAGATATGCGTTGTAAATCTTTGGCTTATTCTTAATATTAAAGACACTGTCGTAGATAGTTCTGAGTGGACCCTGTATCAAAATTCCTTTGGGGCTCTTTTAGATATGAGAACCCTATTAGTGAGACTGTAGTCATAATGTTGGGGTCCCTGTAGCTTGGAGGCCTCGCATCATTGATAGGGCGGTAAATACGCACCTGATTAAAAATATGAATTACCACCAAGAAAATAGATTTCACTATTCTTTTGGGTATGAAGCGCATATGATTCATCTGAGATATCAAAATATTTTTCTATTTATAGACGTTCGATGTATATTATTTTGAAGCATTGTCTAAAGATTATTCACGTCTCCAATAATTGGCGATTATTTCGGGCGACCTCTTTGTTTCCCTGATCGTAAACTTTCCAGATAGATTTTCCGAAGAAAGTTCGCTAGAAGGACGGCGAGTTAACCGCCTTTGACGTTAATCCAAAATTACACCCATGAAGTCAAGAAATATTAGACCGTGAGTTCTAGAGCGCGAATCTCGTGCGCTGAACACGTGAGCCTTGTAGCTATTCCATGGTTGGCTGGTCCAATACTCAATAGCCTTGCTGTGTGACTCTGATTCACTGCGTCCGGTTGAATAAGCGTAATCAGCTATGACGTATCCATCTTTTTTCCTTCTTTCCTCCCAAATGAACATCTGTCGCAACTGGTGAAGTTATTATCTTAGGTTCAAAGGGGGGGGGGGGTGCTTCTTTTCTGTGTAGGTGTTGTCCGTTAGATTACATTAGTTCAGTTTCAATATGCCATAGGATTGCTGATCAGCATGTGTTAAATTTGTTCAAAATTGGGAATTGGTATTTTTGAGTTTTAAGTATTCATTTTTTCACTGCTTCAAATAGAACTTTTTAAAATATTAATCCAGCAATTTTATGAAAAATAAAGTGTTTGTGCAGCCAAATAATGTGGAAATGCTAACTTATTAGCTGTTTCACATCTGTTTCGAGAAAATCCAGAACACTGCCATCAGGGACGTCTAAAGACACTTTGAGGCCCTGGGCCCAGAGAAGATTTTTTGAGGCTCTGGGCTCCTATGCAAAAGTAGGTCCACCTGTGGCCTTTCAAAGTGGGTAGTAATTAGTTTGCATTGTCAAATGAAACAAATAAATGTGCACGACTCACAATCTCAAAAACTTAGGCACAAACCGGCTCGACCGATGGCCGCATTTCGACTAAAGGAGTTAGTTGAATGATTGTTTAAGGTATTAGATCTAGGCCTAGACATGGATAATGGTCATCACATGATAATACAGTCTGACCACTTCTGTTTGTTGGCATGCAGATTGAAATTCCCTGTTTTTCGGAGGATATGCACGGAAATAATCCGGAAAATTATCCGGATCATGATCTTATTAAGACAGTCGAGAATGCGAAACGAGGACCCCACCAAGGGTTGAGGCCCTTGCCTTAAGACGTCCCTGACTGCCATATGTATATTCTTACACTGTTGTAAATTTTTTTTTTATAAAGGAGGTTTTTAAACACGTGACTTTAATGTCAGAAATATTAGTTTTTTAGACTAATGTTTAATTATAATTCAGAAAATTTCGATATTGTGTTCAACTTTGCAGAATCCATTTGTCAAGGATTATTGCTATTAATACAAATATATGCCTAATTTGCCATTAATTAGGCATATATTTTGCCTAATTAATGGCGGCTTGTGCGCTCCTCAACTGTTCTGTAGATTAGCAACTAAAAATACATGAATTTGTATTCTCAAACATCTGCTATGTCATTCATGTTGACCCTTGGAGCTTATTTGCAAGTATTTATATCATTATATGTTTAATGATCCCCTCTCTCTCTTGTTTTGAAACTTCTTTTTCGGAACATGAGTAATTTTCACATGCGTTACAGTGACATTCTGCCTATTTTTAGGCATTGATTATTTTACTGCAGAATATCAAAATTTCCATGTCTTCGAATGATCTAATGTAAATATATGACTATAAAAGTCTTTATTTTTATTGTAAAAAGTATCTGAAAATTTTGAACTTTTAGAAAAAGTTGCAAATGCGTTCTATCAAGAGTCTTCAGTAATTTTGCCCACTAATCCTATGTTAAAACAAACAGTACCCTCACTCAAAAAATGTAAAAATGAGTTATTTTGCATTATAATTTTGACGTCGAACAAGTTATCTTTTCAAAATTCATGAAGAGAAATTTCTCTATTCAAAATGTATCAATATATTTTTGTCATTATTCCACGAGAAAAAATATCTAATTTTACAGAAAATTAAACCCTTATTTATTGAAGATATTTTCTTCAAAATGGTTTTCAGAATTTTCTTGTGACGCTTTATAATTTTTTAATTAAACTCTTAATCAGGCTTATAATAAAAATTGTTTTAATCGCCAAATGGTATTTTGTCACAGTAATTATTTCAAAACCTGACATGGTGTAAATCATATTATTTTTCAATTCTTTTTATACTCTAGATTAACTAGTCTTCGGAAGAACATTTTTACATATGTAATTCTTTTCATTATTATCTTTTGTAAAACAGGAAACGAAAAATGCTTATTTGTAAGAATGATTTTCTTGAGTGATTTTTAATTGTATTTGATTTATTTATGATTTTAAATATTATTGCGTGCATCCGCATTTATTTGTAAACAATATTTCATATTTGAAGCTCCATGGAAATTAATTTTTTTAATCCTTGTATTTTCTATTAAAAATTAAATAGAATTCACAAATTCTTTTCGCACTTTATTTGTAAAATTTGTTTGTCCTTAACATAAATTTGATAAAAAATTACAGAGATAATCAACTGGTTTAAAATAAATATTTTTAGTTTTTAAAATATCTGATCAGATATTTATGAAAACACACATGTATTTTCTTTCACATGAATGCATTGAATAAAATTGTATATATGTTTATAGTATATCTGAAAAAACAAATTTAATTTCATGTGATATATACATTTTGGTTACGTTTTTCTTACGTAAGTAACAAGTATTATGGATAAAAAGCATGATTAAAATTCTAAAGATGTAATTTCCTTTTAATTTCTGAGCTTTCTTGAAAACACGTGAAACTCATAATTTAAACATCTTTCAGCATTCCTTCTGTTTGCTCACTGGTGTTTTTAGCGCTCAAATGACCCACTTTTTTTCAAGGACAATTTGTATAACACCGATTTTTTGCTTCGCTCTGTTTTTTTCCCTCAGCCAAGAAATAACGTTCATTTTGATTTTGAATTTGATTCAAGTGTTGTCGTGTGATCGCATTAAGCACGTGTTTTCTTACATGCGACATGTGAATTTTTTAAGTGAAATGGCGCTGCATTCTTTTTTTTACAACTGCGCCTCATTTCAGTAAATATTTTGAATTATCTTCACAATTTTTTCGTAATCAAATAGTATTCGAATATAATTTTTTTTTTCAAGTTTAGAGAATAATGTTTTATAGAAATATCAGATTGAAAATAAACAGTTTTGTCAATATTTTGATGTTACAGATTTCGTTTATTTTAATTTTATACAATTCTGTATTTTTGTCCTCTCTAAAAAATTTGGATTTGAATAAGAAATTTTATTTTACAATTGAACAGATGAATCATTTTATATTTATGCGATTGTAAAATCTTAATTTTTTTGCATTTTTATGTTTTGGGTTGTAAAGATTAGTTATTAGGTCACATTAGCGAACGGTGCATAAATCATTTGTTGTGGTTTTGGTTTTATCCTCTTAAATTTTTATAGTTACCGTTTCTGTGTTCACGCCCTTTTTATTAATTCATTTTTAAACTTCGTTTTAAAAATACCCTTGTAAATATAGGTTTTGTTGTTGTTGTAGATTGATAATTGTTTGTTGCACCAATATCTCTCAATTGAGTGTTATTTTTTCTCCCTCTCTTTTTGTATTGATATTCTGTTCATGTAGAGCAGTGGTCTTCAACATTTTTCAACTCACGGAACCCACGAGAACTAGAAGGCGTTTCCGTGGAATCCCTAGAGTTAGAGTATTTTCGTGGAACCTTATTTCACGCACACACACTAAAAGAAATTATCTTAAAATAATCACAATCACACACACAAACTCACACACTAAAAGAAATTATCTTAAAATAATTTTTAAGATAGATCAACGATAGATTAATATTAAGGCAATTAAAAAACTATTGCATTTATTATTAAAAATTTGTATGATCTACTTTAAATATAATTTACTCATTAATAATATTAATCTGTGATCCAAGAGTGTGTGACCTACCCAAGCATTATGTTTTGTAACTGGATTATGTAGGACACATCTATTGAAAATAACTGCAACATGTTCCGAGTTTCATTTGGAACTCAGAATTGTAAAGAATAACATATTCACAATCTAGTAAGTAACATTATAGATAAAAAGTGTTTTAATATTCTTTTATTATAATACAATAAAAGATTAAAAAGTATTACAAAAAAAAGTTACTATGCATGAATAAAATTTCAGTTTCTTAATGACATGGATGAATTTTAAATTCGTGTGGGTATACAAACATTTTGGAGAACATGAATCCATTTTGCATACACATTTATAAGTCTTCTTTCCATTTTTTTTATTGCGACTCGTGGAACCCCTGAGTATGCCTCGTGGAACCTCAGGGCTCCGTGGAACACAGTTTGAAGACCACTGATGTAGAGCATTGAAAGTAATTTTTCATCGGACAGCAATCTTATCCAATACAATGTACATCTATATTCATAATATTTATATATATAACAAAACATTATTTCAAACATTAATTTTTTTGTTGGGAAATAATATTTAAAATTTTTTAAATGCGTCTCCGCTATTTGGGACATAGTAACAAAATAATAAAATCAAGAATACTTTTCCTAACTGTTTTCAATTTTTCTTGAGTTGTGATTTATTGTCTGATCTAACTGGTGTTGCGATACTTAGTTTAACCATGTTAATTGCAACAAACTATATTGAACAAACTGACGTGAGAAAAAAAATGATGCGAAGCTGCTCGGAGGTGTATTCTATATGTAGGCTAGAAAATAAAGAAATACTCGCACTCAGAATTTTTTTAAAATAAAAAGTATTAAACAATTAGTGAGAAATTTCTTTCCGCCCCTCTTTTTAACGTCATCATCACTTTTATTTAAAAGTGATAACATTTCTGTAAATTTTTGTTTGTTTTAGTATGTCATTCTGAAAGTTCGATTGGCACATTTGCAGACGATAATTATTTATCAGCTCTCAGATAATGATTGCTACTTCTTTATTATCATTATTTGATTCTCCTAAAGATAACGCAGCCTTCTTTACTAATTAATAATAAATGAAATTGTTTTCTTATTAAAAATATGGTGAGTTTAAGCTTAATTTCTTTATAATATTTTTGTGTTAATAGTTTTTTTAATAGATTTTTTTTTCATTTTTAAATTTCTATTTTTCTAAACCAGAGTTACTTTTAATTTTTTTAGACGAAACATTGTTATGGGAAAGGATTAATTTTTTTGTCTAGTTAATCTTTATTTTTCTAATTTGAAAAAAAAAATGGGATTTACTCTTTTCTCCTAAATATAAAGAATGGAATGTCGACATTTAAATGCAAGTCCACCTTCGGAAGAATTTTGCAAAAAAGAGAAAGAAACACACACACTGTTAAGTCCTAGTAGTTGGTTGGTAATTCATTGAAATGTGTGAGAAAAAAAAATTTGCAACCTACTGTATTTATAACAAGAACACTCAAATGTTTTCTCTTGGAAATGTGAATGGAATAATTTCTTTGTATCATATAAAAAAAAAATTTGAATGAATTCTGTTTGAATTTTACTGAGATTTTTAAGCAAATTTAATTAAAAGTTATAAAATTTTAACTTTGACTAAATTTTAATTTTTAATTATTTTTATAAAATTTTTAATTTATCCATTTTACATTTATTTCCAATGATTTAAATTTTTAACTATCTGAAAAGTATTTGTCCATTCGTGAACAAAGTTTTCAAAATTAATTCATGTAATTAGATGTTTACGATTTTCCGTAGATGATGAATTAAAATTTTTTAGTAGGTAATCGCCAATTTTTGTGTTTTTCGTATGATCTACGGGTTTAGTATTTGAATATCCAGTTTATATTTCCAATTCTTTAAAAAGAATTCGTAATCAGTAGAATTTTTTACTTTGAACGTCCAGCAAAAAATTCTGCTAGTCAATGTATATAACTAAAAAAAAAAAAAAATGTTCTTTTTTACTGAGAAAAATTTATTAAAAGTATTCTACTTGAAATATATAAGCTTATTTTAAGTAGAAATTTTAATTTATGTAACATTACACACTTTTGGTTAATCATTTGGAAATAAATTATTTTAGTTATAATTATTAATGTTTTTCTATGTTAATGTATAGACATCCCTGGAGGATGTAATACTCTTAACAAATTTTGAAATTTCTTTTCTACTGGTCGAGAATGATCATGTCTTTGAGGAAATAAACAAGAAATGAAAGGAAATAGGACATCTGCACATGACTGGAGAAAACAAAAGTAATCGCGTTTCTCCCCCCCCCCTTTTATTTTATTTTCGGCCAATGACATCCCTTTATGATGTGTAGAAATGTAATTTTAGCTTCAAAACACTTAACTTGGATGAAAATTCACAGATATTACGTTGCTTTGAAAATACGATCAAGTTGTTACATACACGTGTGTTTTCTAGAATTAATCGTAGTGCATATTTAGATTGATTACTTATAATATTAAACAATGTGTTATGATTACTTATAATATTAAAACAAGATTATTTTAAAAAGATTACCCAAGATAAGAAAAAGAAAAAAAAAGACCGGGCCCCGAGGAAATGTTTTAGTATTAAACATATTGGAAAATTAATGAAAGCAAAATTAAGGAAGACAGGAGGGAGAATAGTAATATAAATAAGTAAATAGAATATAAGGAATGCAATCTTACTTCAATACACTGCAATATAAATTTTTTTGCTGCATATATATATGATTTCACCGGAACATGTGAAAAAGCAACCTAATGAAAAAGATGTTATTTGTTGATCTTAAACCGAACGTGAAAGTTTCTGAAATACATAATACTTTGAAGTTGGTTTTATTTGAAATATTTCTTAGTTTCTGTTAGAATATTAAGATCATAAATCGATTAGTTAAAATGAAATAGCCAGTCTATTTAATGCTTTGCTTTATAAATAGTACAACATCAAAAATTTCAAGGGGATTTTTTTTCCTTCCAATTGTGATATTTTTATATGAAAGCTCAACCGTAAAAAAAGTAGTTTGTCATTGATTTCACACCTACTATGGAAATGTTAGTGAAACAAATACGTTGTCTAGTGAAAGAGCCAACACAAGTTAAAGTGCTTTGGTTGAAAAAGTTGAATTACCCAAGTAAATTAAAATATATCAATCTCTCAGTCAAGTTTCGATTCATAAACAATTTTTGAAGTACATGTGATATTGTGATTGGACAACATGCAGTAGGTAAAATAATTAAATTATTTGGAGAAATAAAGGGAAATTCGTCCATTTTTCATGGCCTTCTATCTTCTATTCCCTTCAAATACATATTTTTAGGAGGGGGAGGCAGTTTATTATAGTAAATACGTTTTATAAATAAGGGAGAGAAAAATATTAAAAAATACTCTACTGAAGCAATAAAAATTGATTTGGGGATTTTTTTCGTAATGTTGAGCTATAATTCGTAATTTAGCTGGGAATCGGAAATTTTTTTATGTAATTTGAATTTTATTACATAATAAATTTATTTTTTAAATTCAGTTTTAATTTGTTGTATTTTTGTATGATGAGGTAACTTATAAATTGCGTAGGATTAATCTGAATGTCAAACAAGGTATTCTCCTTGAAAAATCCCACTACATTTTGCGTCAGAAATGATTCACATTTATTTGTGTTAAAAATAAATAAAAAATCTGAGAAAACTTTTATGCTACTACACGATGACAAAATATGTTTTTGCTGAGACATGTATTTATTTATTGAGTTCATTAAACTAGTATGCTTAAAATTTTCGGATAAAATGTGTTTCTCACTTCAGCATCTTTTTGAAAAAAAAAGTGCGTTTTTTTTCCCTTTTTTATTTTTACAAAATATTTTTATCCTTTAATAATTAACTTTGAGGAAAAAAATACGTATTGATATCGGGTTTAATAAGATCTCCATTCGAACAATAAAAATGTGATGTAGCTGTAGAAATGAATTTATTTCCAGTAAATTTTAAATTGATGTGCTGAAGATTAAATCTCAAGTTCTTCCCCCCCCCTTCTAATCAAGGAACTGTAATATATCTTTTATAGTGCATGATCTCTAAATTTTTCTTATTCGTCGATTTATTTACACATAAAAGTAAATTTCGTCACATTTACAAATTAATGATATAAATGGACTTTAAAGAAGAGTTTTTTTAAAAAAAATATTAACATTGATAAAATCATTGTTATAATTTGTTTTATAGAAAGGTAGTAAAACTAGAACTAAGTAGTGTTTATCAATTAAATATATGAGTTGAATTTTGATATAACCTTTTATGTGTTTAGGAATTCTTCAAAAATAACGGCCTTTAAAAATATTCGTGGCACGATTACAATTCTCTCATGGAATGTGTTTGTGTCTCGACTTTCTGGACAAGCAGTAGTCGCTGTTTTCTGATATTTTATTCAGCTTCGGATCAAAGTCCTCTCATGGTGTAGTATGGAAATTTGGAGATAAAGTAGGAATTGTGAAAAGTCATTCTTGTCAATTGGCCAATGTTAACAGTTTTTATATAATTTCATGAACAATTCAAATAAATCAAATTATAAAATTAACTTTTTCCCGATAAAAAGTTTTGATTTATTTGAACATGGTCATATTATTTAAAAGGTTGTAATCGAGGCCTCTAATATGTTTATCTTTGGAAATCAAATCCCTTAAATTCTACTTATGCTATATATTCTTCTTTGCGAGTTAAATAATATATTTAAGTGCTAGAGAGGACTGGAAATACTTGAAATGTCAAAGCCCATCTTGTTCATGGTCGTAAAATGACTTTTTTAAAAATATTTTTTTATCATTTTTAAATGGTTATATCGTTTAAATTATTTGATTCTCTCATTTGTTATTTCAAAGTCACTGTAATTATTTATGTTGTCGGGATATTGTTGACCGAAGTATTGAAAAGAGCAAGACAGTTTAACGCTCTATTTCTTAAGTACAACTCCCCAGGTCATTTGGGAAATTCGATCGAGAAATTAACGTATTTTAAGATCTTTCTTAGATCCCTGTCAATTCGTTTGTTGGAACACCCTAAAACCATCTGTTGTTTTCTCAAGTTTTCGCATTGGAAAATCTTCTGTTTACCTTCCGTTCTCTCGAGACCCTGAACAGTCACGTTCTTATTTTATTCTTATCTGGCAGTGAAAAACACCACACTGCGCACTTGACATACAACTTTGTATTTTTTTGTTTCATTTCCATCCTCTCACTCACATCCCTTGATTAACTTTGTTTTCTGCGATGTTACATATCGAATCTACGTTTGTCAATCGCACTATGCCAGCATGATGGCGCGATTCTCTGACGTCATGTGGCGAGGCATCCTTTCTCCTCTTTCATTGGCCCATTTCGTGGGTGTGCGTTTCTGCCCGCTTGACCTAAAAAGTGGAGCTTGAGGGAAAACCAGATATACAAACATAATTTGAATGAGATGAGAAGAGCGTGTGTGGAACAGTGCCATAATAATAAGACATTTTTGCACTGATTTTAGCTTTTAATTGTGGAGAAGGAAGCGGAAAGCGTACTATGGGTGACGTTTTTTAAGAGCTGTCAATTAATGAGGAGTAAGTCATTTTACCATTTAATACTTTTAATGAGTTTTCCTTGCTGCTTCAGCTGATTTATTATGAGATTCTTTGAATAGAAAATAGCTCACATTATTTTTCTGTGAACTCGTCAAAGAAAGAATCTCAGCCTGTTGATCTTTTCTTCCGCAAAGAAAATATTGGATGTTTTAGCACTGTTTTTTTAAAAAATTATTTTAGTAATTATTGCATTTTTAGTGTGAGAAATTGAAATTTTATACCAGTTTTGAACTATTCTTCAGAAAATCGGTTTTTAAAAAAATATTAATGAATTTATTGGAAATTTTAAAATTCTAGGAAGGGTATTAAAATTGCTTATTTAATTGATAATATCAATTGTTTAATTCTTTTTTGTTTTTATTTACAACTTTAATAATTTTTTTCTCATTTGCATTTATATTTAAATATGTGAAATTTTTTATTGATTATATCTTATTTTTTCCCTGTCTATCATAGTTGTGTGCGAGTTGAAATATGATAAATAGTTAACATTTTATTTAGCATGGCTGTTAGAATTATTTTAAAAATCATGCTGTGCATGAAATTTGGAAGGCAGAAAGCATTAATGATTATTTTATTTGATATTATAGAAATATAAACGTTTTATTGATTAGATTATGTAGCTTTTATAATCAAACTTGTGTATATATATATATATTTAAGTTCATACGAAAGTGAAATAATGCTCAGTAAATAATTAGTTTAATATCAAATTGTTGTTAAATGCATACATAAATAAAAATATTTGATTTTAATTGCCAAATATTATGATAATTATATGTAATTTTCTTTTCTGTATACGGGCTGAAAAAAACAATGAGTTAGTGGTGAAGCTATTTAAATTTTGCCGTACAATTTCTTTTATTGATTTGTTTTCTGTCTTTGTGAAAATCATTTTAATATTTTGGATTTATCTTTAAAAAAAAAATGCACTAAAATCTAAGCTTATAAAGTCATGTAAGGTAACGATGATTTAAGTAAACAGAGTTCTGTCGCTTTTTCATTTTGCTTTTACTGTTGGTAATTTTTTCACTGAAATTCATCATCGTTAGAGGTAAATAGAAAATACAATGAATAATAATTCTGAATTATTTGCTCTCAGTAGTAACCTCAAAGATAATAATCAAATAAATGACATGCCAAGGTGGAAAATTTTAAGACTAAAAAAAAGTTTAATGATTTTAAAAATTTGCCGATTGTTTTGATATAAAAATTCAAGTTTTTTTTCGTTATTCTCCATCTCTGTTTTGGAACGAATTTTTATATTTCAGGCTCCTAGATAGGTGATTGTTGCGTCATAATAGTCCTTTAAGCATTGTGGGGTCACTAGATATCTTGTTTAAGTTACTTAGGACTGTTACAGTTGTTAAATGGATATTTAGGTGTACTTTGTTGACAAACTTAAGACTCCCTTCGTCTGTTTGAATTACTAGCTCGTCATTGTCTGTTGTCAGTTATATATCTGCAATGCGATGCTGATGAATCAAACTAGCTTGGTGTAATAGTGGTAACATATTTATCGTAAAATAATGTATGAAAAGGAAGGGAGATTAGTGCTGCCATTACGTAAAAAATAAACTTCACGTAACCCACATTTGCAATTAATTTAAAATAAAATTTCAAACAATCATCTTCAAAGTATTAAAATAATAATAAATTTTTTTTTTTTTTATTCAGCTTTTTAAAAATAGTTTCATTACCACTTCAATAGATGTATGTTTTTAAAATTTGTTTTATTTAGTTAATTATTTCATTTATGTGTTACTGTGAAACCTCCCCCCCCCCCTTGAAATTCAAATTTTAGCCCGCAGACTTATGTGAAATTCAGCTTGAATGCTTATTTTGTATGTTTTTTTTTTCAAAGTTCCTTATTGTGCATTTATTACCTGTGGTCCGCCTACATAATAGTATGTATATAAATTTTCTCATGTGTTCGTAACGCAGTGATTTTAATAATTAAAATAACATAGCAATATTAGCTCCACTCATCAGGAACATTTACGTTATATGGTGTCCGATTCAGATAAATAGAATCAACTGTCATGTGTGAATTGATTTGGAAAACAATTCATCAAACACGGAAATATATTCGTTGATATTTTTTAAATAGATTTTACTGCCATTATTCTTAGACATACACACATGTTGTGTCCGTGGTGGCCGAGCGGTCATGATCTCGAGCTCTTGGCCGACGTTGCTCGAGAGGCTCGCGGGCTCGAAACCTGATACCACTAAGCCCCGCGGTGTATGAGGAGCAGATTTACGTTAAATCTGTCGAGACTGAAAGTCTTCCTATTTACGTGATGTGGATGTTTGAAGAGGGGGTGCCAGCTCAGGTGTCATTCTCGTCATTTAACCGAAGCTCAAACTTTTGAGGTCCGTTGCCAATAGCCCTCGTGTTACTTCACAGTGCGACTTAAAATCAAATAAAATACACACGTAGATTACTTTCTTGCAAAGATATTAATAACAACTTGAAAATAAAAATATATTTGAGCTAAACTAAATTGATTTCTTAGAATGTGTTTACGATTATTAATTGTTTTAATGCCAATAAATTCAGATGTTTTTATGCTTTTTGCTTGTTAAATGTTGATTTGATATTAAAAAAAACTTTTTAATGATATAATTTATTACATGAATCATTTATCTTTCAACAATGATGTTGAATAATGAGATTTCATTATGTATTAAGTGGAATAAATATCCACTTTAAAATTGTGACGTAGGTGTTTCAATCATCGCTTATTTCATACAATACCGTAAATTGGTTTTCTTATCAACTGATTTGCCCCCCTCCCCCTTTTCCCCCGTATTTTTTGTTGGCAGTAGAGATTGCTACGATTGAGAATTTTTTTCCCTTTTATTGTTATTTCTCTTGTATTGTTTGACATTTTTTGAGCAAGGTCTAGAATATTTTTAACTATTCGTGGAAATTTATGTGGTAAAAAAACTGGTTTGACTGACATTGAACAATGGATTTTGAAACTAAATTCAGAGTTTGTCATAATTGGATAATGATATGGTAATTTTTTAAACATTATCGAAAAGTATTGTGTGGATTCCTTCACCCCCCTCCTTTAGTTTCTTAATTTTAATGCATTGAAAGTAAAAATGAAGTTACCTTAAAGATAAAAAATAATTAAAAATGTAAAAACATTTAAATAGGAAATTTTTTATTGAATTTCGTAACTAATTTGAAAGTAATTCAACCTTATTAAAAAATCTTATCAATTAAATTTTTAGTAAAAAATTTATTCATTTACACGTTTTTGATTATTTAGTTGTATTTGCCTTCGCCAAATATACGAGACCCTCAATCACAAACGCAGAGCACATTTTCTGGCTGAAAAAATGTTTGGATTATCATGAAAATTTATGACATTGTAAATTATTATACATCTATTAATAACATAGCTATTTTAAATTTTGAAGTATTCCATAAGCAATTAGTTTTTATTTTAACATCTGAAGGGATAACTCATTTAACAGAACGATATAGGAAATAAATTGCGTTTAGCATTTTATATCAGGAAAAAATGGATCAACTGAAGGAGTATGATAAAGTATGCTGTTAGAATAGTTAAATTTTAATATTGTATTTAGTTTTTTAAGTTTTCGTATTTCTGGAAGATATACTAGAGATTTGAGTCCTATTCTTTAACCTTAAGCGAAGACAACCTTAAATCTAATAATATTCGATTATCTGATACTAATACATACAGTAAAACTTTTTTTATTTGTGAATGACGTACGTATATGACGTAAAGCAACGGGATTCTCGGTAGGAATCTCTTTCCTCTTTCTCTTTAATGAACTCCGGAGCTCCAGAAAGCTTTAAATAAAACAGCATGTTTTCATATATTTCTTCTAGAAATTTCTTAAGGTTTAAAAATCATTATCTTTAATATACCATAAAATAGCAAATGATGACGATAGCTCTTTCATTTTGATGTATGAACTAGAGGTTTTTAATTATTTTTTTCTTTCATATTAAGAATATGATGATGATAGCCCTTTTATTTTGATGTATGTAATAGAGGTTTATATAATTTTTTTCTTCTTTGAAATTAATTCCTCTTGTTTGTGTACATGTATATTTCTTTAAACTTATCATAAAATGAATTTTATTCCGATTTTTAAGTTGTAAATTTTTATACTTTAAAAATTGTACCTTTTTCGTTTTTATGTACGTTGCGTTCTTGCATTTTCGTTTTCACATGAATGATAGAATTCAAGTGATGAAATTTACGTGTTTATTTATATATGAATGTATGATTAAATACCAATATTTAATTTCAAATATGTGTGCACGTTTTTTAAATTCATAAGCAAACTATCTATCCTTTATATTTATCCATTGAATTACTACTTTACTATGCTGCATGTATTAAATTTTCGCCAATACAAAGGAAAAATTGTTTTACTATGTTAAAATATACTGTGCAAAATATAATTTTACAGGGTAAGGCAGCGATGGTTTATTTTTAGTTCACGTTATTTCAATGCAATCATACAACATTGAAAAGATAAAGTTCCTCATTAATTGCTTTATTTGAACTAAAATAAATCAACAAAACATAATTTAAATCTGAGGTTGATTCTATTTTTGACTATTTCGTTTCATCTTTACGCAATGTTTATACAACGTCACCGATTAAAAGATTTGTGATAAATAGCCGGAACCGCGCATGTGTCAAGATAATGAATGTTTACTGAGCAGGGTGTAAGAAAGATATGAGACAATGGAATTTTAGTCCAGTGATTGACAAGGACATTTATCTGTTTTAATACTTAAAACTATTTCTGTGTAGTATTCAATAAGGAGACGTGGGATTGGTAAGTATATCTCGATCATATCAGTTCTCAACTAATAAATAAAACGAAATATAATTATGTACTAAATATTAATGTATAATAGTAATCACACAAGTGATTAATTAATGATTTTAGTTCTGTTTTCAACACGTGAAAGTGTCTTATAAATTTATACCTATTTGGAGGGAAATTATATATGTTAGAGTTAATCTGTAAGTATAATAAGTGGTATCATAATTTTCATTTCAGTACATTAAAGTTGCTTATTGTACCTGTGCAAACACATTGAAATTTTTTATTGAACATGAATATATTATGGGATCCTTTAAATTGTTACCTACAAAGTTTTTAAATAGAAGTAGTGTAAAATGTTACGGAGTTCATTTATCTTCAGAAGTATTACTTTATCTATTCATATTTGTGATTTATTGATGCATATATTTTGTTCCAACAAAATAAAATTCTTTTGAGATTTGAAACAGTTGATAAATAGTGAATATGGAGCTATGAATAGGCATCGAATGAATTGAAATGTAGTGAATTTGCGATATCATAGATGGGGCTTTAAAGAAAACCATAGGGAACCTTATTTTTATGTTGATTGTTTCTATGTTTGCAGTGTATTTCATTTCAAAATGCATTATGGAGATCCTGTTTTTTCAAATGTAACTCATGGCAAATTTCTTCAATTTTCAGGTTGATGTCAGTTTAATCTAACCATCCAAGATGCTTTACATTGGGAAATTCATTAATAATTTTAAAGACTTTTACAATGACATAAATTCAGCTACCCTCACTGGAGCTATTGATGTGATTGTGGTGCAGCAGCCTGATGGAAGCTATGTTTGTTCTCCCTTTCATGTTCGCTTTGGGAAAATCGGGGTGCTCAGGAGTAGAGAAAAAGTGGTATGTACTTGCTGTTAATTTTGTTCTGTTGCATTTTTAATTTTTTGACACAGTTGTTTTGAGAATGTACACAAATTTAATTTATCTATTATTTTAGCTTTAATTTTTAATTTTAACATTCTAACTAAATGCCATTTGTTTTTCTTTTCTCTTTTTCCCCATGAATTAGTTGTATGAAAAAGGAGTTAAGAGCAACTTTTATTTTCTATCAGGGTATTGTGGTTTGTAATTCTTTAAAATTTTTTTTCACTGTTTGAAGCATTTATGTATCATTTCATACTTGTAAAAAAAGTTCTTTGTTAGCTTTTTTCATTTAACAGTTTTTTTTGGAGATTAAAATATATTAAAGAACTGTAATTGTACATTTTAAATTATTTTTGAACATTTGTGTAAGATTGATTTATGTAAGTGTTTTATTTTCATGGTGTTATAAATAAGAAAAAATGAAGGAGTGATATAAAGTTAGGAAGTAATACATGATGAAATGGGTTCTTTTGTAATAAAACTTATTTTTGAAGTATAAGGAAGTTTTTATCGAAAAGAAATCTTAATTTTCATCTTTATTTGGAAATCTACAACATGATAACGATTGAATAAAAAAAAAAAAGAAAATCAAAGGAATTGCATAAAGTACATGAAAATCATCATTTTAAAATTATCATTAGTGATCACCTTTTTAAACACACACACACATCACTTATCATTCATTCAGTGCATGATTGTTGTGATGAACATTTAAGAGTTTTAAAACTATTTTGTAAAATGTTTAGATCTCAGGCGTTTTTAAATTTACTTATCAATTTTTATTTTATTCTTCTACATTTTATACTTCAATTCCCCCCCCCCCTTAATTTGTAAAAAGAAGTTTCCATAGGATGCAGTAAATATCGATATGCTCGTTCCAAGTTATGTCCAAATTAATTTTTTTTTTAAACAGAAGCTTTGAAAACAATGACAAGTGCATAAAGGTTAAAGTTAATTTGGTAAAAAAAAATCTATTATGATTACAAATTTTCTTTTTAGGTTGATATTGAAGTGAATGGAGTACCTGTCGATATTCACATGAAATTAGGAGAATCCGGAGAAGCATTCTTTGTGGAAGAAGTCTGCACAGAAAAGGAGGTATTTAGAAACTTTTCCATTTGATTTTATACTACTTTTCAAATAAATTTTCCTGGTAATATATATAATGTTCTCTTTGCATTATGACAAAAAAAGAAAACCCCCATTAAAATAAAAATGAAGCAAATTTACTGGATTCAAAGTTTTTGAACCGAAAAATTTCAATGAATTACCATTTTATTCTTATTACCTTTTGAACAAATCTGAGCCTTTTTTAAAAATCAAGTAATCTTTTAAAGATAAGTTAATTTTTAAATCTTTTAAAAGTGTGTTTATTAAAATTGTGTGTATATGTACATTGTAAAATTAGTCAAGTAGATTTTAAGTTACAATCACAAGTGAGAATTAAAAGTTTAATTTTTTCATATTGTTTAATTAAAATGCTATGACTTTGTTTGAACAATTTTTTTTTATGAACTTTGGAAAACAATTTATCATAAAGTATGTTTGAACAAAGGTTTAGAAAAAGAGTTTACAATTTGGATTTTTTTTTTTGACAATTTTCATGGTGTATAATAACTTTCGTGTAATCATATTGAAGTATAGCATATGAAAACTGAAAGTTATGAATTGTGTTGTATTTTTTTCATATACAGTGAAAATCACTTAACATGAAACTGAAAGGTCTGAAATATTTTTTCTTGTTAAAAGACTTTCGTGTTAAAGGATATTGCAAAACACCCCCATATATATCCACAAAATTAAGTTTATTAGGGTTGATTTTATTTACATGGATTTGTATATACGCATGTATTTAATAAAAAAACAAACAAAAACGTTCACAAGAACTAAAAGAAATTTAATACAAATTTTAAATTTTTTTGAAAAACAAAGCATTTATTCACTGTTTGTAACATAATCTGATATTTTCTTTGCATTGTTTTCTTAGCATCAAATTGTGAACAAATTGTTGGATATCATCCATTTTGCTATTCATTTCACCATTGGAATGTGCATTTAAATAACTGCACATACTTTTCCTGACATTCCTTATTTCGGATGATGTGGGAACAGACAGAGAGAGAGAGGAGCAGGATTATTCATTTAATTTTTATCATCGGAATTTGCATCAATGATATTTTTTTAGTTTTTAACAAACACCAAAGTGTTTTAGTCTACTAAAAATTGGGATGTACGTACATTATTATTATCTACTGCAATGAATTCTTCCAATAATACTATAGGACAGTCAAATCCAGCTGGTGTTTTACATATTTGTTCATTCCCTGAAGGGAAATATTTTCATGTTAAGCAATTTTGTTTCATGTTAAGAGAAAGAATTCATTACAATGCATAGTAGTTTGTCAGGACCGTTGTATTATTTTGTGTTAGCCAATATTTCATCTTGAGCATTTTCGTGTTAAACGTATTTGACTGTAAGTGTATTTTTCTGTACATGAAAATTTGTGTGTTCATATATGTATTTTAAATGTTATGTCTAAGAGATTTTCTGATACATTTTTTTCTGAATTTTATATGAATAGATTCCCTCTTATTTGGCAACATCTCCTTTACCCGAAGTTCCTGACATAGAAGCAGAAATTCAAAAAATGAAGCAATCTATAGAAATGAATGATGATAATGAGAGTGAGAATAAAGATTCAGTATCTCTATCTAGTGAATATACACAAATTGCTTCTGAAAAGGACAAAGTGCTAAGCATACCTTCTAGTCCTTCTAGTAATCAAAAAGACTGTGATATTGTTACTAGTGATAGTATTTCTAAAAAGGCTCCTACTCATGCACCTGAAGCAAATAAATCTCACCAAAAAACTCCTAAGACAACTGATAACTCTGTTGTACCTGAAGATTTAACAAATGTGAACACAGACTCTAGTGATGAATATAAAACAAAGAAAAGACGGAGGAAGAAAGCTCCTACAAAAAAGCGAAGCAAGGCTAAAGAGGCTCCTCCATCAAAAACTGCTGCTGCTAATCTTGCAACAGATGTATCTAAAGACTCTGATAAACCTGAGGAGATTTTTCAAATGGATGATGATTTTGTAGAAGGTGATGATGAAGGTTTTGGATCAACAGGTGGCTTGAGTCGCTCGATTAGTCTTCCGGTTTCATCTAAAATTGATGACCTATTTGAACATGAGTGGTCTCGTAGAAAAATGTCTACCACTTTTACTGGAGAATTCCATCCTTTTAGTGATGGAGATGTTACTCCTCAATCTAGGTTAGTCCCAAATGATTAATTTTAATAAGTAATTACAATCCTTCAGGCTATTTCTCTGCAAAATAATTTATATATTTTTTGATGATTATATATATATTTTTTTGGCAGTTGTAAATTTTACATTACTTGGTTATATGTTGAAGCAATCAGATTAAACTATTTTATTATTGAACTACATTGATGCATTAATAATAACTTATTAATCATTAATAACTACAGTATTTGCACAGCAAATTGCAAACTTTTTATAGTATATTAGTCATGCATTTGAATTAAAACTCTATCCATGGCTATTTTGTAGTTTATTATAGACTGCTATGCATTAACTTAATAGGCATTGAAAGTTTTTTTATGTTGTGATGTCTTGAAAGTGGTATAAAATTGTGTGGTCCTTCTCTCTATATATAGTTAGTTACATTGCTACATTAAAATGCATATTGAATAGTATTTAACTCATAAAGATTTTGCTGTTTGTTTACTGTCAGTAAAATATATTCTCTTTTTGTAGTCCCATTACTTCTAGACCTCCTAGTCCTAAATCGGACACTGAATATGAAAATCAAAAGATTGAAAGTGGAAATCCAGATTTAGATGGACCCAGTTGGGGTTGGGGTCAATTACCTAATGTTCCTAGAAATTTGAGTGATCCTCATCTCCAAAATCAAGCTGAATCTTCTAACTTAAATGAAGATAACAAAGATGAAGATAATTCTACAGGTTTGTGTAGTAAGATTTTTTTCCTTCTATGCTTTTGAGATCTTTTTTACTGATGTTTATTTTTAAAGCTTTTAAAATTAATTTTTTAAATACTATGGCTATTAAATAATTCGCTCATTTTTCTCTATTAATTGTTGTTTTTCTTATAATTGAGTTCTGAAACATTTTATGAATTTTAAGTTCTGTTAAATATATAGCTTATTCTTAAAATATCAAGCTATTAAAATATACAACCCATTACCACATAATTTCTGTATTGCTACATTAATTATTTTTAAAACTACAATTATAAAAAGCAATACAAACAAACATATATATACATAATTTATGTGTATTATGAAACTTAATGTTGACTTACATTTCAGAATTAAAATTATTTAAAATTCCTATTTTATTTAATCAGAAAAAGAATAATTATTGAATTTCAATTCTATTTTTTATATAGTTTCATTCTTTGAATATTGATTTAAGATTTTATAACTTGCTGTTTTCTGTTAATGGTAAGGTTTTTAACTAATTAAGTAACTTTTGTTGTATTAGATGCTGAAAAACGATCTGTACTTGGTGGAATGTTGAATTTCATGCGCTCCACTAAGAAATTCAGGCATGCACCTGAAAGTGAAGGCATATACTTATCTCAATTGAATTCAGATGAATTAGATCCAGAAGTTGCTGCTTTATATTTTCCTAAGTTCAAGTGAGTTGCTTTATTTCTTTACTCAGTTTTTATAAACACGTAGGTAGTTTTAAAAGATAGTTTAAATATTTTTTTAACACATTAAAGGTGGTTCGCAGGGAAGAGTATAATAGTTTGAATTTAATGATAAATCTTATTAAGTCTCATTTTGAAAAAATGCTAAAAACAAATACTATTTACAAAAAAGTTTATACATACCATAATGTTTGGCACCTCTGCAAATAACATGAATTCCTGTCATCAGTCTCCTACAGTTGAAAAAGAAAAGATGGGAATTAATATCTACCACCTTCAAAGTGCTAAAAGTTTTAAAATTTTACTCTATGTTTTAATGATGCAAACAAAAAAATAATGCAATTTTTATGCAAATTGCAATAATTATATAGTTTAATTGCTTAGTGGTATTTTTTTGTCATTGTATAAAAATTTTTATGTAAAAAAAATTGTTACTTCTTGATAACATTTGAAAATTAAAAAAATAATAATAAAATTAATACAAAATTCAATTTTGTTTAGCATTAAATATGCCTTTTTTACCCCTTCCTTTGTTTTACCATTTGTGAAGCCTAATTTTTGTGACAGTATTTCATAAATTTTTTGAATTTCCTGCATTGTTTTTACCTATAAACTTTTGATAATATAAGAATATTACAAAATTGACGATTTGATTTTGAATGAAAGAGGCTTAAAACTGAAAGAGCAAAATAATCATGATGCAATGTTATAAAAGTTAGTGACTGTTGAGTTGTGTTTATTAGGTTCATTGAAGTTCATCATGTGAAATAAAGTGTTCACCCATTTATTTTTGCTAAGTTGCTTGTTTTCATTTTAATTAATGTGATAGCTTGAGAAAAGAGATGCCAGTTCATGTGTCTTATTTTTATATTCTTAACCTGAATGCTATTTAAAATTGCGAAAATTCTGACAACTATAGCTTATTGTCTACTTTAGTGCAACGTTAAATGCTATTACATAAATGCACTAGGAAATGTATCTGTTAAAGCTCATAACAGCTTACAAATTTTACACAACTGCTTTTGACATTTATGTAACAAATGATTTTAAAAGGTGGAGATTTTTTTGTCTGTTTTTATATCTGAATGAAAGATAATGTGCATGAAGATTTATGTTTCATCTAAGAAATTTTTTAAAATTCTGATTCTATTAGATGCACTTATTTTTAATTAAGAAAACACAATCCTAAATTCAGTTTTTATTGTTGTTTTAAGTTTTAACTAGTTTTGAGCTATTAAGAAATTTTTAAAAACAAACAATAAATAAATTAACTTTTCATGCATTAAGGAATCATTGATTGTTTTATGATAATGTTTGTAATTTAGATAAGAATTGATTTGCTGCTCTAACTTAACTGTTTCTATCTGCTATATACATAGAATGTGTAGAGATTTTATTCTTCTTTTATGGATATGTGTCGAAATTCGTATTTGTCAGTTAGGATTCTGGAAAATTTTCAGATCTTATCACCAGCCAAGCCAGGTCGAAGATGAAGACACAGAATCAGGGAAAGGTCCATCTTTGCCCCATTCCCCCCACACTGTAGAAGGTAGTCTCTTAGGCCAGGATTCTGACAGTGATGAAAGACTTTCCTTAGATCAATTTAGGTATTTAGTTTCTTCTTTGCTTTTTATTTCATTTCAAGAAGTGCAATCTATATGCAATTAGAAATAGGTGACATAAATGTATTTGTAATAATTAGTTTTCGATATTATATCAAATTTACATGAGAATTATTCAATTAAAACATAAGTTGTGAAGAACTTTGCATTGAATAAATGATACTACATAAAAGTGATATTACAAAATTTGTAGCTAATTACTTCATTGATTTAAGAAGCTGTCTTGGTGCTAAAGAAAAGTGCATACTTTTTTAAAAAAGCTATTCAGTCAAACACTGCACAATCTGGATTTTCTTGCATGATTGTCATATGTTTAGTTCAGTGAAGAAAATTTCAAAAAATAAACATTACATCCCCAACATGTAGTTCATGATATTTTGTAGAAGAATGATTCAGCCATTATTTTCTTTGTGGAGGATATAGTGAAATTGTAACTATATTGAGACAGTTGCTTTGATTGGTTAGGAGGTTTATTGCTTTCTCAGATCAATCTTAAGTATACTATTACTAGGATGTAATACTTGAACGGAGTATATAAAATGCAGGTCCTGAACACCAGATTGTATTTTGATTAAGAAATTATAATTCATAATGTTAATTTTTTTTTCTGTGTTTTACATATTTTTAGGAAAAGAGTCTGTCTGTTCCTACTTTATCTGACTTATTTTGCTAATATGTTACTCAGTGTAAAGATATTTTTTTCTCCCAAGTATATTGGTTTGTGATGTTTTATCCCCGTCTTCTATGTTATGGACATAGCAAGTGTTTCAGTATGCTGTGTCACTGTTATTTCTAAAAATACTTCATATCTGCTGATATGAAGATTTATGCTTTAGCTTCACTGTGAAATGTTTAAATAAGTTTAGCATATAAAATCGTGTAAAATTTTATTCTTGTGATTCTAAAAGATAATAAATTTATGCTTGTGACTATAATGCTTACAATTATAATGTTCAAATTTATTGCTTGGATGGAAATTACATAGAAGGGCATGCACAACAATGGTGAAACCATTATGAAAAATACTTTATCTTATAAATAACACAAAGTGTATATTTTGTGTTTAATGTGCTTATATTTGTGTCTAATATGCATACACCTATATTTATACTTGTTGCTTAGTAGTTTTGTTGCTGCTTTTTAAAATATCAGTTGCATTGTATTACCAGCAATATTTAATTTTGCATTTTTATTTTGTTTTTAATGCTCTTTTATTATTTTTATGTTAGTTTATGTCAGTAATTAAAAGCACTGCATCTAAACTGCAAAAAAAAAAAAAAAAGTTTTTATATTTAAGTTTAAATATTTTTAAAAATTTTTAAAAGGCATAGTTTTTTTAAAATATGATTAACATGAATTAAAATCGAAATGTTTGGATCTTTTGGCTTTGAAAATTTTGTTACTTTAACAATTTATTTGATTTCAATTTATACAAAAATAAAGGTATGAAATTCTGAAATTTATATGCTGGTAGCTATATCTTTGGTATTAGAAAGATATTTTGGCTAAAGATTTCTTCTAAATTATTTTATAAAAAAATCATTTAATTATTTTAAAGTAAAAAAAATCGTGCATTTTTTTTTTTGGATTTCTTTAATATTTGGCTCCTTTTTGTATCAATGTGAAAAAAACTTAAGCCAAAAACTGAACCTCATAATTTTTTAAACTATAGAAAAAGCAAAAACTGAAATTTGTATGAGAAAATATACTTAATATCTATATAATTTGTTTAGATCTTATTAAAAATTGTTATCAAAATGTTTTTTTTAATTATTACAGGCATTTTAAAATTGCTTTTTTAATGGTTTTAATCTTTTTTTTTTTTTTGGTTTCAACCATTTACATTATAAAAATTTATAAGGGAGGTGGCTCTTCATTTTGCTTTTCATTTCAAATATTTTAGATAAAAGCAGTGCTATAATCGAACATGTAGTATTCATTATTATTTTTTTGTGTGCCAATGTATTATTAATGAATAATTTTTCATTTTGAAGAATTTAATACTTGATTTCTATTAGAACAGTAGAATATATTCATTTTTTATTTTGTTTACTTTTATTATTAGCTTTTATTTTTATTTGATTAGTTTTTGCTTCTTTGGTTAATGCAAGCAAATTTTTCATCTTTAGCAAAGAGAAATGTGAAAACATTTCTTATCCTTATAGTGATATAGCTATGTCACTCTGCGGAGGGTTGCAAGATCCAGAAGTAGATCTACCTGAAGAACGTTTTTTGCATTCTCTGATAACTTTTGATGAATTCTCAGAGAATCCTAGTGTTCTAAATGACCCTAACTTAGTTATTCGCATTGGAGGAAAGTAAGTATTGTTTTTATTGAGTTTATTAAGTTATTAATCAGAATAACTTTACTTTTTTTATTTTTGTTTAAAATTAATTTAATGTAAATTTCACTAAAATAGTTTTAAGAGCTTATGGTTTCAATATTTTTGCATTATGCTTCATGATAGTTTGTAGTATCTATTATTCACACAATTGAGAGTTTTACATATTTTTACACTCAGAGTATTACTTTTTTAAAACACATATTTCAAGTATTAGAAATTTTTAAGCAAGGTCTTTTTTGTATTTAAAGATTTTGTTTTGGGGAAATGCTTATATTGTTCGATTTTCTCAATTATTTCACATGATTAGTAGAGAATTATTTTACTATAACTGTTGGCAAATCATATATAATTAAAATTGTTACAAAATTGTAATTGTGTAACAATATTTGTAATAATATTTCCCTATGTGTACTCATAAAAACCATGAATTAAAAGAGGTTTGATGCCATTTATATAGCAAAACTTATCACTAATGTTAATAGTTTGACTTCGTATCTGGACCTAAATTGACCTGAAACAATCACTTCAGTAGATTTTCATTAGTAGCTCATTAGAAGGGAAGAAAATTATTTAAGTATTACAGACATGTGTTTTGTGTGATTTTAATTTTCAAGTAAAGTTAGTGAATTAGATTTCTAAGTTTCATTTATGAAAATTTATGGATTAGAAAAGGGAATTTAAAGGTTGGTTGTTGACTCAGTGCTTTATTTGAATAAAGTAAGGAATATATAAATTTCTGTTAATGTTTTCATGGGTTATTAAACCAACTGAAACATCATTTGAAATCTTTTAAATAAAACATGTATATTAAAAACCTATGTTAGATATGTTATTTAAATTTAATTTGAGTTTTCTGTTAAAAATACTTAAAATTAGCCGATATAAATTTTTTTGTACTTATATGTTATACTGTTAACCAATTTCTTTAAATCAAAACACATCAGAAAATGCTGCGATATGCAGCCAGTAGTAGAAACCGTTCCCACACTGTTCCAAAACAATAATAGTGATGACAGCATTTGGCAATGACTTTTGAATTGGTGACATCTTTTTAATTGGCAAAATTGGGTGATGGCATAATACATAAGTATCAATATTTTCTTCACAAATAAAATGTATAAGCATTTTTCTCTTTGTCTCAGTAGTGAATTAAATGTCATTGCAGTATGTTATATGTAGGAGAGTATATTTTTAAAATTTATTAATATTTTTGAGCAATTATATAAAATAGAAACTTGAGCTAGAGTAATTTATTTCATTTTTATTTCCAATGATAATATAACTTTATACAATTCTTATCTTAACCTTGTTATGTCTCATTCATTAACATTTTTTTGTTTTTGTTTTTGCTAAATTAACAAAATATGAATTTATTTTAGATATTATAATTGGCAGACTGCAGCATCCATGCTAACTTCTATTATTATGTTCCAAAGGCCCTTGCCTGAGGTAAAATTTGATTTTTAAAAAATAATTAGTTTTTCAATATGTAAAAATTAATTTAGGTTTATCATTGTTCATATTAATTTTTATTGTTTTTCGTACTTTGATTTTAGTTAGCCAGTTATAAATTTAGATAAAGTTTAATCATCACACTGTGAATTTTTCTATTTTGTGTATGCTTTCAAAGCATTTAGTATTAACATAATTTACCTAAGTCCAGCTTTTTAATAAGTTTTTTTTAAGTATTTAGAAGTAATTAAGATGTAAATTTCAATCTATCTTTTAAAATTCTTATTTAATTCTCAATTATAAATTTGTGATTTAAATTACCCTTAAAGTACTTATATTAGAAAATATTTCCTTTAAATTTTTTTCATCATTACATTTTAAAATAATTTCATTAGAAAACTTTGAAATCAGAATTTTTCACGACAAGGATAGCCTTTGGTTATTTTTTGATTTTTAAAATTATTTATATTATTTTAGTTACTTAAACACAAATTTGGGGAAAGATTTTTTTTCTCTTCAATATAGAATCTAATTTGGTAGTGGCTGATCTTTGGTATACCATTCATCAATTAGTTTCATATAAAAGTTCAAATGTACTAGTTAGTGCTTAGGCAATTTCATACAATGTTTCTGTCATTGCTGAGTCTTCATAAGTTACTTTAGATAATATAATTTGCTTTCACGTTAGTCACATTTTTAAAAATAACTCAGAAGTATAAGCTTTATTTTTCCATCTATGTTAACCTGATATCTTGTTTTGTGGTCTGTTAAGTTTTTTTATTATGTAAAAAAGTAATTTCTCAAAATAGCCTTATTCACTTTCTATAAATAACTCACTTTTCCACAATCATTACTTACTTTCTACATTATTATTATTATTATTATTTTTACATTGTAAAGGATAACAGGATTTTAAACAAAATGCACGGGAAAAAACTCTAAATATTGAAAAAAAGAATAAAAAGATCTTTAGTATGTGCTTCTTATCATGCAGACGATCAATTATTCAATGCTACAAGAAAGTTGTGCATGAGCATAATTGCCAAATGTACATGCTGTGTATAGATGGATTTAACTATGGTGCCCAATTCAAAAGAATAGGTGATCATAAGGTTCTAGTGCTCAATGTTGGTCATCATTGATCCAATCTATTTATTTTTTTATTACATGAAGAATGCTTATATTCTACTACTGTCCTTACCTTTAGAATGATAATTGAATCTGTTAAGTATTTTTTGTCAAAAGTGTATATTTTTGTTTCTTGGGGAAGGAGTATTTTTTTCTGGTTTTTTTTTAAAATTATTATTTTTCTACTTTAACTTAGGATATTTTTCTGTGGGTTTTAAATTGTTTTCTTTTTCTAAAAGTTATTGTTTTTAAACAGAAATAACAGCTTCTGAAGATGCTTCATATGAAATCTCAACTGCTGAATATCTTATTTTGCAAATTATTAACTAAATAGTCCACTTACTACTGTATTCAATCTGTTGCAAATTATTTTTCTGAGCTATTCATAGCATATTGTACTTTTATTTTAAGATTGTATTGTATTTTAAGATTATTTTATATATAAAATTCTCGTGTCACAGTGTTTGTAACCAAACTCCTCCGAAATGGTGTGGCCGATTCTTATGAAATTTTGTACGTATATTCAGTAGGTCTGAGAATACGACGTAAACTATTTTTCATTCCGATATTGTAATTAGTTAAAAAGATATTAATTAAAAACCTTAAAACGCTTAATTGTCTTAACCCTGCGCGTTATTTTCCCCGCCTAGCGTCGTGAATGAACAGAGGGTGAAATTTTTCGGTATTCTCAACGTTATTTAAACAGCCATCCGATTTTTGTTTTTTAAATCAGACAAAAAATAATTACAGAATCGGAAAGATCATTTCTTTCGCCACGATACAGTATAATTTTTTTTGCAAAATAATAATATTTTCTATTTTTTATGATTTTTTTAAAAAATAGTTAAAATTGATGCATTTTTATGAAAATTATTTCGAAATTGTTGCGTATGAATTTATTTTCGTGTTACGAAAACGATATTCTACACTAAATAACTTCAAGTCTTTTTCTTTTAGAACCAGTCATTTAAAAAATAAAATGCCCAAAACTTTTTTTAAAAGATTTTTCGAAAAATTGCCGAAATTTTAAACTTAACATTGAATAACTTCGTTATTTATTAAGATTATCATATTTATTAAGATTATCATATGAAACTTTTGTTGCGTTTGTAGAATAGTGTTATCAAACTTCTGTACGAAATTGAAAAAATTGCTTAAAAATTGCGGATTAAAAAATTTTTTTTTGTGATTTTCGTAAAATAACGTTATTGCAAGAAATAATCTAAACAGTATTTTTTGTACATTTTTTATTTAAAAGTCCTTCGTTTTCGAAATTAATGTGTGAAGTTAGAAAGCATTAACTTAAAAATTAAGCCCTAAAAAATAAAAACTTTAATAAAAAATACGCGATTTTACAGTTTGCCAAGCCTTGGCGTCGAAAAATGGTTTCGCGCCAAATAGCTTTCAACTTTTTCACCTGAAACTTCACATTTAACTCAAGGGTTACACCAAAAAGTTCTGACTTAAACATGCGAAAATCAGCAAATTTAGCGAGTAAAAAAAAATGCGAGTGAAAAAGTTATTTTTGCTTCAATTTTCATCATTTTCTCTTTATATAATTTTCAAAAATAAATCATTATTGATGTCAGATTAAGATAAAAGAATGTATTCAATACATTTCTGACATTCATTTAAAATATTTATCTGTATCAAATCAGTGATTTAAAAAATAAAAAGCCAAAAACATTTTTGAACAAATTTTAATAAAGCTCTCAAAATACTTAAATCAATCATTTAATGATTTCTTCTTTAAAAAAGATAATTGCATGAAACTTTATTCCCATGTGTCGAACTTTTCAAAAAAAATCCTCACAATTTTTACTTCAAGCTTTAAAAAAGTAGTGAAATTTTGTAATTTGAAAAATTTCTACTTTTCTGTCTTTTTTCAACATACAACTATTTTTAAAAAGGCTACATTTTCGTTTCCGAGGACTAAAAAACTGCAACAAAAGAATTGGAAAGTGCGCGAGTGATTTATAAATTCGCACTGTTCACCTACTCAAGAGTTTTTGGCGACGGACTTCGAAATTTTAAGCCACGGTCAAGTGATGAGGACGAGACCTGAGCTTTCACCCATCGCTCCTAATTACCATACCAACTTAAGAACAAATTTTGAAAAAGGAAATTTTAAAGAAATCACTCACATCACGCGCACACACACATAGGTGCTATCGTCCTAAGGGAAACAGGAAATTCCCATGGGGATGAAGTTATTCACTCAGTAAAAGCCCGTGCAACCCTGGGGTAAGCGGAGAGGAAAGAATCAAAGAAGTCAAAGTAATTTCGAAAAATAATATTGGAAGCGCTGATTTTGTCAAGAGAAGGGAAAATGTTAAACGAGAAAGCTGTGATACGCACTCACAGGCTGTGCACTCGCATCGTACGTGTCACACCCACACAGAAGTGCTGGCGTCAGAAATAAAGGAGGAAATTAACATGGGGATTAAGTTATACCCTCGGTAAAAGCCCATGCAACGCCGGGCCGGGTCAGCTAGTATATATATATATATTTAAAAAGTTATGTTCATTTAATAAATTTTGTTATTGTTAACTATTAAGTCAACTTGAAAAACGTTTAAAATTAACTGTAGATTAATTAATTTTATTTTTAACTGTTAAATTTATTGATCCTATATCACTCTTTTCTGTTCTGATATTCTATATAGTATGTTTTATGAAATATAATGTGGATTTTTTTTTCTCTTCTAGAAAACTACTATTCAACTTGTTAATGAACACATGCCAAAGAAAAAGAAGAAATCTTATTCCTCTTGGTGGTCTTGGAGAAGATCTGAAACAGATACCAAACCTGAAAATGAGGTTAGATCAAAATAAATTTTTTTAGATATTAATATTTTAAGAATTATTCACTGTGGTTTCATAGATAGGAATTTATTGTTTTAAAAGAAAGTCATTCATTAAGAGTGTTTTAATATAAGAGAGTAATATATTGCATTTTATTTGTAAAATTATGACTTAACTGCTTATTCCAAGTATTGAATCCATATAATTACTTTAAATGAAAATCATTAGTTGTGTGGAATGGCATATTTATTTGTAGCAAATAAATATTGTATAATTTTTTTAAATGAAAGGACATTTCACAATTTTATTATAAGTTACAAATTTAGATAAAAAGCTTAAAAGTATTTGCTTTTATATATCTAATTACTGGCATATTGTATTGGTATTTAAAATAAATAAATATTAAAAACACTAATTTTTCTCTGAAGAATTTATCTTTGTGATATAACTTAAAATTTTTCTGAAATTTATAGTTTGATTTCCCATAAATTTTATTTGGATTGTAATAATTTAATTTTTTTATTATAAAGATTGATATTTTGACAAAAGACCATTCAACCAGTTATTAAACTATTTATTTGCAATAAAATAAATTTTATATTGCTTTTACTTTTTGCATGTCTAGTGATAAATACTTTATATATGTGATATTTTTGTTACATTTAATTTTTTCTTTCATATTATTCTATCCTTAATCAATATTGTAGTAAAATATAAATCAAAATTTTTAGGTGTTTTTAATTTTTAAATTTTCTCTTCAATTTCAGCAAAGTATCCATATTAATTCAGAGCCTTCTTCTGTGATTACTACAATATCCTCCATCTCAGAAACAACAGAAATCAAACTTGTGGAATCAACTGAAAAAGATGTGTTTGATATGGACACAAAAGATCACATAGCAGTGTCTATAGAAGAGACTGTAAAGGAAACGATTTCTTCAGTAACTCAAGTTGTATCTGAAACTTGTGAGCAACTTCAGCTTCCACCAGAAGAGGATGATTTATTGGAAGAAGTTGTTGTAGAATCTGAAACAAGTGTGGAAGAACAAGTAGAGGTGATCCAAATTCCACCAAGTGAAGAAAGTTCACCTGTGTCCAGTAGTCCTATAGATATTTCTAATTCTTTAAGGTAATCATTAAAATAATTTAATTTCTTAATATTAAATGTATAATGGACTCAATGTTTATTTATAGCTATTAAATAATTGCTATCTTGTATTTAAGAGTTCTATCACATTTTCCTCTATTTAAAAGTATCAAGATGGGAGGATAAAAATTTTTAATAAAAGTATGATGGTGTCATAGAACTTAAACTGTTTGAATATGACTGAGGGAATAAGTTAATAGAAAAGTCTAAATCTTGGAACAATTATGTCAGAATTTCTATATTAAAATATAAGCTTTTGCTCTCAACTCTTAAAACTAAAAATAATATACTATTTACAGAAAAGAATTGTGTCAGGTAGAAAATTAAAAATAATTGTGATGTATCATTTATCAAACTGTTTATCAATACAGGGGAAAAAAGTTTTTTTATAATATTGTATGACTTAAAAATAAAATGCAGAGTCTCCTTAACTTATTGCAAAATTTTGTCTGACCAAGTCATAAGTCAAATCTATATTTTCTAAAACTATTTTTATTCAGAAGGTTTCTAAAAGCTATATACAAGGTACATAAAGTAATTAATTCAATATTTGTGTATGTTATTATAATGCATAATATGAAAAAGGCTATATATGTTCACACTGCAGCAGTTTTGGAACTTTCTGATCTTACCTTTTTTTTGTTTACTTTTAACTATTTTTTTTATTTTTTACTTATTGTTATAAGTCCTATAGGCCATATGTTGAAGAATAGACGTAGTTATTGTAAACATAAATTTCTTTATTTCAAATTATCTAAAGATTTACAGCAATATCTTTCAGTTTTAAATAAAATGAAATAAGAATATAAACAAAAGAATCAATAAATAATGAATATAAGTATAAAAAAATAGATTTTAATAACTTCATATTATGAAAAATAAAATGGAGTTATGTGTCGTTTAAAGCTGAAGTATTAAGTACACCGATTTCAGGTTTTTTTGCCATATATATTCATATTTGAAATGTTACAAGTATTTAAATAAAATATTTGTATTTTTGTCAATCTGATTGATTTTTCTTAATGTATAATTAGCCTTAACATTTATTTCTAAAATGGAAACTTGGAATACTTAATGATATATATTAGAAGCCTTACCATTTTCTTATTACCTTACTTATTACTTTGTAAAAATGTTGATATTATTCTTATGAAAATTCTGAACCTTACTAATGCACTAAGAAAAATAAAAGTATGCATTAACTATTTTGTTCTTTTTTGATACAGATATTTAAAACATTTTATTTTAGATCACATGTATCAGTCACAAGTCTTTCACCACCTGAAACTGTTGCTCAAACTCAATTCAGTGCCAAACCCACCAGTGAAAATGAAAGCAGTGATAAATTATCCAAGGAAAAATACATAAAATCTCTTAGACTAACCTCAAAACAGATTGTAAGTGTATTGAATAAAATCATTTCTCTTAGTATTGATAAACTAGAATTAATAATCATATTCCTAATACAAAAATATTCTGTTATGCTTAGAAATTTTCAGTATTTTAATTATCAAAATAGTAAAACTAGTTATTGAATTCTAATGACTATTATTGGCTTTCAGGAAAATTTGAATTTAAAAGAAGGTCCCAATGAATTTATATTTAGTGTTACAACAGCTTATCAAGGAACAACAAGATGTAGCTGTCAAGTTTTTCTTTGGAGCTATGATGATAAAATTGTTATATCTGACATAGATGGTACAATAACAAAGTAAGCATTTATATTATAATCTGTATATTGAACATGAAGCATATCTATTTTCTGAAAGATGTGAATAAAGGAGTGAAAATATATTTATTTTTATCTGCATGTAAATATATTTAACATGATTGATCATAAAAATATGTAGAAATTCTTTTGGTATTAAAAGAATTATATTGGCTGAGTTTTATAAATATCTATGCATGCGTGATATTAAGAACGTGGTAAATATCAACTGGAAATTTTAAAGAATCGAGGCATAAATTAGAGGTTTTGGTTTTAGTAATTTCTAATAGGTACTCTGTATATATAAATTTTATAACATACTTGATATTTTTTAAATTAGAATAAGAAATTATAAGTAAGATATTTTGAAAGTGAATTTGATTTGAACTGAATAAAACTTGTAGATCAGTTATTGAATTGTAAAAGTGATACCAAAGTAATGCAGAAAATGATTTGCAATAAAATTTTTTCATAAAAGTTAATCCCAGTTTTTTATTATGATTTTAGATTATGATTAATTTATTCAATTATTATTTCATAAAATTCTTTTAAAAGAAATGTTTGTGGTCACGGCAGTCTAGTGGTCAAAATCAGATTGGTTAGCATGTCATGAGTTTGAGCCTTTGCCACTGAAGATCCGCTATGTAGATGAGACCACCGCACGTTAAATCTGTCAAGGCTCAAGCATCTTCCCATTGATGTGATGTGGAAGTTAGGAGAGGGAGATGCCAGTTCAAGTGTTGTTCTCGCACTTGACCATGGTTCAAAGTTACAAAGTATGCTGCCAATAGCCCTCGTGCAGATTTATAATAAGACGTTATTATAACTGTCACTTACTAAAAGAAATGTTTAATCTATTTCACTTCCAATCCAGTCTTTTTGTGTTATTGTTTGTTACTATTTTTAATTGTTAAAATTATAATATAAAGAGATTTTTTAAAAGTAATTTTATGTTTAGTAATAGTCAAATTTTACAATTGTTTTCATGATATTAATCTGCATTAACATTTTAGATCAGATGTTCTTGGCCACATTTTACCTATGGTTGGCCATAGTTGGGCACAATTAGGAGTTGCTAAATTGTTCACGAAAATTCAAAACAATGGTTATAAATTCCTTTACCTCTCTGCTCGAGCAATCGGTCAAGCAAGAATAACAAGGGAATATCTTCGTAAAGTTCGACAAGGAGAAATCTGTTTACCTGATGGACCATTGTTGTTGTCACCCACATCTCTCATCAGTGCTCTACACAGGTAAAATTTTAATTGCTAAAATTTATTTTTATTTGGAAATTTGAAATAAAATTCAGTTTTAAAATATTTAGAGTTCTTTGAAATAGGAAGAAAAATATTAATATTTATAAAATATTAAAAAGAGTTCGTTCACAGGTTGAAATTTTTAAGGAAGAATGCAAAAAATTAAAGCCGTTACTTTTATTTGAAAGATATGAACATTTATATATAGGAATGAAAAAATGCGCAAAAATCAAACTTTTGCAATTTCTTGTGTATGTTTTGTGTCTGATTGTTAATCTTCAATAATTATTAGTAATTTTGTTGACAATATCTAGGAGAGTCTTAACTATGTCTGAGAGAAGTCGCCCCATTCTTTAAGGGATGAATGGAAATGAGGTTACCACTAGTAGGTGCTGCTAGATATATGAATGCGTCTCTCAGTGGGATCCAACATCGGAAGATTCTACGTCGGAAGATATGTTTGTGGTTAATCATGTGTTAAAATACCTGTAAAAGACATTTTTAGCTTTTAAAGCTCAAAGGAGGAGAAGCACTTGTGTAATCACTGGCTATTTATGCTATCAGAGTGCAAAAACTTCACTATGCAGGATCTCAATGCAAGCTGATCAGTTGTGTGTGTCCCTTTGAATCAACAACAGAGATGAGCTTGTTTATGTTGAGCAAAAGAACCTGATTCCTTGACAAAATAGTAATGGGCTTTTTCTCTGTTCAAATGAATCCAGGTTCACACTGTTGAGTAAATAAGGGCTAATTTTGAGGGAACAATTCACTAGATATAACCAATCCAATAAAATGACACAGTTACAGAGGTGGTGGAGTTATGTTTTGAGGCAGATATCTCTCTCAGTGGTCATTCTGACCTGAATGTGTTCCTTGGAGGAACTCTGGCTGACATGAGATATCAAGATGAGATCCTTGATTGATGTGTTTGTCCACATGGTGATGCTATTGGTAATGAATTCCTTCTGAGGGATGATAATTCCCTACCTTATTGGGGACTTTTTTGAAGAATACAGTTTAAAACAAGTGGATTATGGCCAGCCTAATCTGCAAACCTGAAACCATTAAAGCAGTGGTTCTTAAACTGTGATCCGCTGCCCGGGGGGGGGGGGATCGCAGTTACTTTCTAAGAGGTCCAGAAAGATCTCTCATTTAATGTTAAAATTTCCTCTTTTACAGACTTTGAAAGGTGTCAAGGAAGCATTTAAAGATGTGTCATCCTAGACTAAATTAATAAATCGCCACAATGAAAAAACTGCTAGAACATAAATTTGGATCAAGAATAGTAATTCAGTATTTTTAAGGTTTGGAACTATATAGCCATTTCTATACAATGAATATGTTTAAAAAATTGCAGAAACACATGTGCAAATGTTAAGAACTAAATTCATAGCACTCCAATACAATGATTGCATCAACTCATAGAGTAGAACCAAAATTCTGATTGTAGATTTCAAATATTACGCCTGATATAATAGGCTGTGGGGATCTAAGAACCATTGCATTAGAGCATATTTTGAGATACCTTAGTAGAAACGTTTCTGCTTACATGAGCTGGAACAAGGGTTATACCATGTCTGATCTTTACTTCCGATTTCAGCATCATACAACTTAATTGATGCCATGGAAAGTTGATGTCACCTTAGCATTGCATTTAGGGGTGGACACATTCTTAATATGGATAAATTTTTAATCTTTACATCACATTTTTTAATTAAATACAGGAAAGAGATAAAACCAGTTAACAGAGAAATATTGTAGGTCAGATTATTAAAATATCTTCATTTTGTAATTTTATCTGTTAAATGTAATTTGTAAATTGAACGTAACTTTTTTTTGCAGATGTTTTCTAATGCAGTTATACAAGAATTTTTATGAGATAAAAAATAAAAATGTATATAAATCAAGGATACTCAACCTATTTTTCCGCCAGGCCACATACATATGACAGATATTTCCCGCAAGCCGTACCATGTGGTTAATGGGAAAAAACATTGTAAGACCAAAGCAACATTAGATAAAGTAAAGTTAATCGAAATGCAAAAACTCATTTTTTTTTGGCTTTTACTTTAATACTATATTAGCCTTTCTATCAAACATACACAAAAAATATTTGCCTTTATGCATGTTTTAATGAGTTATTGGATAGTTTCAATTTCCTTTCATCCATGACCACAACCTTCTTGTTAACATTCTAATATAAAAATAAAGCAAATTGATAGCAAAATTGAGATTTGATTTCGTGATTGACAGAATTTTCCACTAAATTTTTAGTATATTATAATTGAATATCTTAGTGCACAGTGGTCCATGACCAGGCCCATCAGAAAAGGCCAGCCTGACCACAGGATGAGTATCACTGATATAACTGGATATTTAAATTGTGCCATTATAATTTTGCTGAAATGTTTATTGAAATTGCATTAAAAATTGTTATTGATCCTTCATTAAAACTTTTTTTATGAAGATAAAATTATATTTAGTATTATTTTTAAACTGCTTTTGTATTTGATTTTATTATGTTACTTTGTTAGGGAGGTAATTGAAAGGAAGCCCGAAGAGTTCAAAATAAGTTGTTTGAAAGACATCCAAACCCTGTTTCCTCAATTTATGGGAAATCCTTTTTATGCTGGATTTGGTAATAAAATTAATGTAAGTATTTTCGTACTTTGCTTATGGAAAGTGTAATTATTATTTAGTATTTTATGCATTTAAAGTAATGTTAAATTATTTATGCTATCATAATTTTGTGTGTGTGTGGCTTTTTAATAACTATCCTTCTTCTGATGACCATTTGTATTTTGGTCTCTATCTTAATTTCTGGATTGCTCCTTTGATGCAATTTTTTTAAATTATACATTCTTCTTGAAATATGCTCACCTTGTTTTAATTATTGCTTATTCAAAATTATTAGAAGGGAAATTTTTTTATTATATCTCTTTAACTCAAACTGAAATTCATTATTATTCAAATCCTCAGCAATTTTTAACTATTTATTCTGTCCTTTTTTCCCACGGAATTGGTGTGATTATAATAGCCAAGGGGTCATGAACTCATACAGGCATTGTTTCTGTTGAATCCTGGTGCCTGTTAAAGTCGAACAATTTGGGGAGCTGATGCATGTTAAATCTGATCTGGCTCAAAGTCCTCACATTGGTATGTGTGGAAGTTTGTTGAGAAGGGTGCTAGCTTAGGTGCTGTTCTTATAACTTGACCCTAGTTCAAAATCACAAATTCCATCACCAGCAGTTGTGGAACTTTGAAAAGTGACATTAATTAACATTATTCTGTGAAATAAGTTTCGTATTAAAATTGTGAAAATAAGGGAAATTGAATTTTGTTACATAGTGGATGTTTGCAGCTCATTAAAAAAAGTTCAGGATTTGAATATATCAGTAGTTTTGAAGTTTCAAAAAATCTTTCATTAGGGATGATATTTTTTTTTTTTGTACAGAATGTTGAAAATTTTATGTGGATATAACAAATTGATCTACATCATATCTACACAATTTTTGGAACCTATGGGTTTGTTTTAATTTTGAAAATTTAAATTTCATTGCCAGTTGAATTGCTCCGAAGTATTCATTTTAAATTGTAAATTGCTTTTTTTTGTAACAGTGTAACAACATAATGCATTTTTTCCATTACTCATTTTATTGCATATTTCATATTTTAGGATCAGTGGGCCTATCGAGCTGTTGGAATACCTCTTACACGTTCATTTACTATTAATCATCGAGGAGAGTTGAAATTAGAACTTATACAGACATTCCAGTCTTCGTAAGTTTACAGTTTTAAACATGTGCTCATAGTTTTATCATGTTGCCCAATTTTTGTAGTATACGTACATGTTGATTAACGTTTATTACTGCTAAATGTAGGTTAGAATTTGAAAGAAAAAAAAGTATTTCATGTCCTTTTTTTATATTTAGTCCAAATTCATTTAATGGTTTAAATTTAGAAATCTTGGGGAGAAATAAACTTATATAAATAAAAATTAAATCATTTCAATAGTAAATTGGTTTTTATTTAAATTTTAATCTTAAGTATAACATTTTTATCATTAAGTCCAATTAAAATTTTCAATCGCAATTCTTTTTTTAGTAATGTAACTGGTATTCCCATTTATTTTATATGGGGGGATTTTTACAGAAATAATTAATCTATAATTTTATTATTTATTGCTATTCCCTTTAAATTAACATTTCTTGTAATACTTGTTTAAAGTTTGTTTTTCAAATAACATTAAAAAATAATCACTTCAGTAAATTGCATTTGTATCTTTTTTTAAGATGACAAAAGACGGCATATTTTTTTTCATGAAAATAAAATGTAATTTGATTTTAGTGATAAATGAATTAAATTCTTCTCTTGTATTGAATAATTTTTTAAATTTCTTTTTTCATAAAATTTTTTTTAAAAAAAAAAAATTTAAGTTGAGGGTTTTGTCTGCTTTAAAGAAATTGTTTAAACTCTAATTTTATTCTAATTTAACAAGCATTAAAATTTGTTGGCAGAGATTTTATTGCTTGCAATTAGACATAATATATAAGTAGTACATGATGACCACTATGTACTACAAATTAGATATTAATGATTATTTCGTAATAGGAATATATATTATGCACTCTTCTGTCGATTAATTGCTACATTTTAAAATCTTTTCATTGTTTTTATATAGATACACTAGACTAAGTGATGATGTTGATCATGTATTTCCACCGCTCAAGCCAAGGCTTAAAACCAATGGTCATCCAACACCCATTTTTTCATCACCTGAAGAATTCAGCTATTTTACGTATTGGAGAGAACCTGTTCCTGCTCTCACCGAAGATGATATTTCTGTATAAATTGGTAAGAGTTTGCTTTCAACTAACATCCATTAAAATGTGCACATCCATTAAAATGTTTTGATTAGATATTTGCAAATACAATTAAGTGCCTTAGGTTGAATTCATGCCACTTTATTCAAAATCTTATTAATAATGCACTTATCCCTTCATTATAAGTATTGATTGTGTGAGAGATTATGTGTCTCTCTTTTCTATTTATTTATGAGTTTCATTTAAATTATTTCAATCAATGGCTGATGTTTTTATATAATATTGAATTCTTTTATTGTGAGGAATGCAAATGTGAGGGTCTTTTTTTTTAAAGTAAGGTCTGTTAGTCAATAAAAACAAATGCATATAGAATATAATTAAATAATTTATTGTGTTTCATTACTTAAATTTTAAGATTTTTTCTACTTAATTGCTTTGTTTAAGTACTTTTCATATGCTCTAAAGTTTTCCCTAACAAATCAACTGCCTGTGATGACAAGTAATTACATTGCAATTGTTGTTTTGACCTTTTCATTGATGTTAAACTGTCGCAGGACATATTGTCTATTCCAAGACGTGCTTGTTATTAACTTGCATGTCAAGATGATCTTTCTGGCTTCTAGATGTTTTATGTTATCACTCTATTGATTCCCACTTTCATTCTGGAGTTTTGTAAGACACCCATGTCTCTCCCTTTGTGGTATTGTGATCCGACAGTTCATCTTCCTTATTACCTCAGATAAAAAATAGAATAAGTCCATCTTACTTTTTTTGGTGTTCATCAGAAAGCTAGAGCAGTACAATTCTCTGAATTGCAAGTATTCGTGAAGAAATTTGTATTGAACTGACCTGGAAACTGTATGGAAGTTTTAGTGATGAAATGAAACACTAGCTATTTTTATGCAATTACACATGGTTACACTGTTCACATGATGGGTACTGTCCCGCCCTTTCTTCAGTAATGCATCTTGCTGTTACTCATTGCATTCTTGTTGTTGTTGTAGTAGCTTGTTTATCTGGAAATTAATATCTGTGATTGAAATGTTTGTTTCCAAAAAATTTAATAACAGACTGGTATTTTTTAAAATTGGCATTCCATACAATTATATTAAACATTTAAATCCATCATACCGATTGTATGTTATGCTATTCAATTTAGTTCGATTTCTTGGAAAGTATGCCTGGAGCTTATGCACATGTGTATTTCTACAATCCTGCAAAATATGCATAGCTACAATTAGTTGGACCTTACTTCAAAAATAACCCTCATAGTATTCTTGATTCCTTATTGTATTTAAACTTATGTACTGGTTGATGAGTCATAAAACATTAATATTAGATTGAAATAAAAGGATTAAAACAATGGTTCTAAAACTGTGTTTATGCAGTTTTGAATATATTAATTTATTTCTTATTTATTTCAAACTAATATTTAGTTGGGATTCTTCCTATGGTATGATTAGTCTTGCATTATTCCAAATTAACTTCATATTTGTTACATTAAAAGTTATTCCTGTATTCTATAAAAAAAATTAAGTCAATTTGAAAATTTCTTTGCGACTTTTTCATTTTTAAATATATAATAAAAATGTTGGTAATTTAGAAAATTGAAGATTTTATTTGACTCTTATTATTACTATTTTATAGGCACATATATCTCTGGGCCTGAAGAATGATGAATGTGAATATTCTTAATCTCAAGATTTTTTTAATCAATGTGAATGAATTTTTCATGGGACATTTTAGTATATCTTATGTTATGGCACATGTTGTATAAGGATATTGGACACTTTTGTTTCTATTCTTTTATTTACTTAATAAGTTACTAAGAATCAAAATATGTTACCAAATATATTTTATTCATGATTTCAGATTTTAGACTCTTGTAACAACTGTATAGGTTTTGCGATTTAAACATGAAAACAAATTTGTGATTAACTTAATCGGAGCTAGTTGTTGTTGTTAATAACCATTATTGAGTGGTTTGCTTTTTAAAGTTTAAGTAAATTACATCTTATTAAAATATTGTTTTTGTAATTTGTATTATAATTTGTAAAAATGTATATGTTTTGTAAATTTCATTTTTCATGTATAGGAGCTTATATTTTGTATTACAGACCTTGTGTTCCAAATGTTATAAAATAATTTCATTCATTGTATTTCATTCCTTGCCTTTTTTTAAATGAATTTATGAGAATCTGCTGATAAAAAAAAATCACTAGTCATATTAAATATGATTTATTTTTGTTAGTATTCAAATATGAAGAATAAAAAAAAAAATTGTCAAATATGAAAATAATTCATTTTGTACATATCATGAAATTGGAATGATTACTTGTTGTATATATGAAAATTATGCCTATTTTTCATATTACTGTTATATACATTGAATGTGCAAATATACTGTACAAAAATAAAATGCAGAAATATCTATCATGTGTGATTCCATTTATAAAACTTGTTCGCTGTATGCGTGCTTGTGTGTGTGTTTTAATATTTTTTTTAAGCATTTTGAAATGTGATTTAAGAACGTATCTTTAGATAAAAAAATCTTTGTATTGTACACATTGGGCAAAATATCATTAGCATTATAAAATTCGCTTGTTTCTATTCAAAAGAATTACCTAAAAAATTTTCAATTCGTTAATTAGAGATGATTGCCTCTTCTATATGAATTTTATAATTATATAATTTCTAATTCCTTTATAAAATTTGCTATTTTTGCATAGAAATTGGTATTTTGAAAATGGTATAAAATTTATAAAGTTTCCTCTTGAATATAATAATGAACCTTTTAAAAAATTCATTTTTTTTTTTGAAGGATAAAAGGTATTTACATTTTGTTCACAACAAAAATTATGCATGGAAATTTTCTAATTATTAGTGGAATTCTTGTGTATAGAATATTTAAACATGACATTTAATATTTGCTAAGTTAAAAGAAAATTTTTAAAAAATCAAAAGTGCCAAATTTCAGATATTTAAATTATATCTATTTTAATTATATAAAGGAAAAACTGTGCTTTCACCACTGTAAAGTAATGCTATTTTCAAATTCAAAGAAATGCAAATTTTCACTCTTGTTTAATCTAGAACAAATTTTTTAAAATGCCTGTAAATGCTATATGTGTGTAATTTGATGTATTAAAAGTAGAAAATCTCATAAGTACAATTAAAGCTGAGCTTTTGTTCTGTTGAAACAGATTTGCTACATAACTTTATCATATTAATGGTGATTTTAATTTCTTTTTTCAGTTTTTTTCTTCTTTAAAAAAAAGCAGGGAGGAGTAAAAATAACAAAGGGATTCTGTCATGTATGGAAATAAGTAAATTATGGGTCATTTAAAAAAGGTACCAATAAAACAGTATTTTATAGCTTGAAATATTAGTTTTTGGAGTTTGTGGTATTATTAGAAGAATTTTTCTCAATCATCCAATTTTTCTAATAAATTCTTAAAATTCCTCAAAACTTAGAATTCGGATTTTTTGTAATAAAGAGGGTTTTTTTCTTCAATGTAGTAAATACCTATCTAAATGCTTAAGATCCAGTTAATGTTTATTAAAAAAAAAAATGTTGCAAGGTATTAAAGAGCCTCAGTTGATTTTTCTAATCATCAGCTTTTTCTTAAGATTACTACTGTTAATTTGTCATTTTTTGACTTACATTTTATAACATTGAAACATTTATTTAAAATGTATGAGAAAAATGAACCTTATTTGAAACATATTAATCTAGAAAAAAAAAATTGATCTTATATTATAAATGCTTGAAACTTGTGTGCATTCAAGTATAATAAATGATAAATTATTTTTGTACATAATATTTATTCAAAATTAAAATTACATTGAATAAAATTTTTTTGAAGGATTTAAGGACTGTGTTGCCATTTAAGGAATTTTTAAAAATATAATTATTTTATAATTTTGCAATATTTTGAATTTATTAATTTCTTTTTAATTCTTGCTCATTTTCAATTAATAAATGTTGGATATATATTAATTGTTTAAGTGCAGAATAAAATTTCATATCGCTGTAAAATTTTCTTAAATCAGCACATTTTTTTTATTGGCATAAATTTTGGGCTTAAAGTAAAATACTGCATTCTATTTTATCTTAATTTTCTTTTATCACACAGTATTTTTACTGCTGAAAAAAACATGTATGAACTTGCATTTTGTATTTGTTCTGAAGGAAAGCAAAATATTTAAAAAAATTTGATTTAAATTATAAGCACTTATTTCATCTATCTATATATATTTCAATTATATGCAGTGAAACTTCTTCCGATTAATTTTTTTAACTGAACCAAAAACTCAATGGTGGCATGATAACATTTCTCATAACAATAGTATTGCATAATACTGGATAAAATATATTACTGAGCTTGTGTTTGAAGCACGCTTATTAATACATTGATGAATATAAGTATTTATTATCATTGAAATTAATAACTTAATATTTTATAAATAATGTATCACAACTCATAAACAATCTGGACTGTATTCAGTGATGATTATTGTGTGACAATAATCAACACACACAGCAATGATTAATGCTTTATTTTCTTCCTGATTAAAGATAACCCTTGTTAATTTACCATTTTTTTTAAATGTGAGTAACTTAATTGCAAGCTTAATTTTCAAGTTACTATAAATTGTCAACTCTTATTAGCAGTAATGAAAAATTCTTATTAAAATAAACTCTTCACAAAATCTATTTATTACTCTGAGCTCTGTGGTTAGTTAATTTTAGTATACAAGATGAGTTTCTGTGTAAACCATTACCGACACCATTAATCTTTGCTCAATATAAATGAGGCCTCATTTTAGTCCTCATTCTAAGCTAAACATATATTTAATACTCAATTTGATCATTGTTATTTTTTGCTGAGCTTTTGTGTGTTTCAATTTTTCTCTAGTGTAAATGACTTTATATGTCTCTGTAACCTGTGCATATGCTTGCAATTGTTATTTCTTGACTAATTACTGTGATTGTTCATTGTATGTATCCTGATACAGCCATTTTTTAAATGGGAAACTGTCTGTTATCGATGTTAAAATCTTGTAACATATCAAATATTTATGTACTGTACGATTTTAGATATTGAAAGACTGGTTGTGTATAGTTTTTGAAATAAATAGGCTTCCATTAAAAATTAATGGAGTTTTCGTTATTCAGTACATTTTTGCTTAGAATTTTTGTGGTTATATGAACTTTCTCTTTAAATTTAGTTTTTTATACTATAGCAAAAATATTACCTTTGATTTTTTTAAAATTATACTAAATTGAAGAAAAAAAAAAGCTATCAAAAATTCTTTTGAATATAAAATGTTGGAAAAATATTTTATTTATGGACATGTAATGATTTTTGTTTTGTTTTAATTATTTAAATGTAAAATTCTTGCAGCATTTGATAAAATTTTTCTTATGATTGCATTTTTGAGTATAATTGTAAATTAATGTATTTCATGTGAAAAGGAAAAAATCTCTTACAATTGGTTGCACTAATTAATAATTACATATTTTCTAGTGATGTTATTTTAATTGCATTAGACATTTCAGTTCAATTTTAATCTTTAATATGAAGGATAATTGTATGCAATGCCCCACTTAATTTAGTATATTTTTAATAAATGTAATATGTACTTTTAATATGTAAATATTCTTTTTATTTTGAATAACTCTTACCAAATAAAATACCGGAAAAAGAAAATAAATGTAATGTGATTGTGATGAAAGGAGATAGGTTTACATTTTGGTTTTGTTTTGTAACTACTGTAACTAGCTCAGTCTCGCCCTCATCATTTGACCGAGATTCAAAATTATGATATCTGTTTTAAAAAGTCCTCGAACAGTTTCAAATGCGACGTTAATGAAGAAACATCGAACAATTTCTTCCTGCATCAAAATAAACGTATTTGGTAATATTATTAAGAAATAAAACTAAATACTTGAGTCACAATTCTTCAAAGGATTGACATAGAGAAGAAACAGTTCTATTAAATCGTGTAGGCTGTGAAAATTGGGCCAGTTTAAATTGGCTGTCATGGAAAGGTAGTTAACTTAAGGGTCGCCACTGCATTAGAAAATTCGTTTGACCCCGAATGAATCGGAGATTGCTATAACATGGTAGAAGAAATATTTACTGTTGTTACACATAAAATTAAATAGGCTCATAAAATGCTTTTTGGAATGGTGCACCAATTAGGCTCCGAAAGGTTGCTACACTTAAGACTCGCAGAAGGCTGTGGTGGATGGATCTGTGGGTTCCTAAACTTTCCCATTAAATAGGTCTGTGAAGCGCTGTTTTGCACCACCTGGAGACATTGGGGCTAAGCAAAGGTTATGCTTAGAATTGAATTTGACCAGGTTGTCTGCCTTTTCGTTCTCTGTGAAGTTGAAGTGCCTGGGGATTCATTGAAACTTTACCAACAATCCATTTTGAAAGGTGTTCTGTTTTCCTGACCTTTATTGTTGCGAGATATATTCTGTTTGGGCTCTTGGTAAGTCCACCAGGGATATTGCATTCTAAATGATTGATCTTGATTACTGTTGCCTCTTGAACAATATTTACTTCTCCGTTATATCTCCTACTGCAAGGTGACCTTCGAGGAAATGACAGCTGTCGGGGGCGTCTTTTTTACCCGAACCACGTATTGAGGAGCCATTAGTATAAATCTGGAGCCGTTCTTGCTCTGAGTCTTCGTTGATAGTTTGAAAGGTTGCTTGCTTAAGTTTCATGTTTAGACACGCATGTTTTGGAGCATAGAGGTCTTTTAAGGTATATTTAGGGTTTGGTATGTTGTGATAGAAATGCAGATGTTGTTCAGCAGCACTGTTTACTTTTCTGTTATTCGATATTTTTCTATTAGTCTTTTTTAGACTGTTTCAGGGATTGTTTGGGTCTTCAGTCTATTGGTGGCTTTGTTGTAGATGCCCCATTGTTTTTTATACACACTGTTTTGCGTCTTTCCGGAATTAGAGAATTGTTCTTTTGTTTTCTCTGGGTACTTTGCGTCTATTCTTGACTGTGCTTCCATGGCTGTGATGAGTGTTGTGATATTGGAGGCCCGGGTAATTACTCTAAATGCTTTGTATTGAGTGACATCCAGTTTCGTTAATGATTTCGCTTCCGTCTGATGTACGTTTTATGGTTGATTATTAGGTCATTTCTATATTAGCCTTCACATTTGCGGCAGTCAAACGGTTTCAGTATTCTTGTTTCTTTTTCCGAGCATTGCATAGAGTAATGCTTGGTAAAAATAGAATACGCTTCTAAAGTTTATATCATCCTTCAATTCAGCACAATCCTTTGGTACTTCAAGAGATCCCTCTTTTGGTAATGCCTTTGCATTTTAATGAGATGATAATAATTCTAGAGGAAAGCGTAAAGTTGGACAGATGTTATGTCGGAGCTTTAATGGTTATCGCTTAATGTTTGCCCACAGTTACAACTTCCGTAGTGCAGGGCTTAGGAAGGTTACTGGGGTCACGGTAGCCTAGTAGTCATGGTCATGAGTTCCGAGTCCTGTTGCCACCGAAGAGAGGCCAATGCACGGTAAATCTCTCGTGGCTCTAAGTCCTCACTTTGATGGGGTTGGGAGGAAAGTGCCAGCTCAGGTGTAGTCCGCGTCACTTGACCATGGTTTAAAATTACGCTTGTCTGTCGCCAAAAGCCCTCGTGTAGCTGAACAGTGCGACGTTAATATTCACTCACTCACTTGGTGGGGTTGGGAAGTTAGGAGAGTTGGGTGCCAACTCAGATATCTTCCTCGTCACAACATTACGTCACCAATAGCCTTTGTGTTACTTTGTTTAAAAACATTCTCTCACTAGGCAGGTTACTAATGAGGAGATGCTTCTACTTGACCATAGAAGGTTGTATGTGTGTGGGTGAAGTTGGGATGCTTCCTGCGTAATCTAAACGATCAACACAATTCTTGCCTTTTCATGCTCTAATTACATTTTTCGAGATTTAAAAAACAATAAAAAAAAGATCGTAATTTCGTTATTGGATCATAATATATTTTAAAAAATGGTCATATATTTTCATTTTTAAATAAAGAAAACAAACGAAAACTTTAAAAATTTCTTTTAATTCTAAAACCTTAAGTGTTTTCCCCCCTTCTATACAGCATATTAATTACTTCTGCAAAACTTTATGTGCTATTCCAATATCAATATTTAAAATTAGAATTTTTAGAAGTGATTCATTTGTTTATATATATATATATATAAAGTACTTGTTTGTATAATCTTTAATACTTAATGGATATTTTTAAAGTAATTTTCGTGGTCTTACACAATTTAGTTTGTTACACTAACAATACACAATAACGAGCCAAATCCAAATGTAATAAAAAAGAATGTTTTATTGATTTTTTCAAACAGAACAACCATCACCGGACATTCTCCTAAAATGGAGATAATTTTCTAACAGCAACAGCTGTGAGACAACAACAGATATTTGTTAAATAACAATTTTAGTCATCTAATCTATGTGTCGTGATAAAAATACTTGAATTCCCTGAAAAATATAATTGTTCGTGTGATAATAATTTAACAATAAAACGAAAAAATGTTTTCAGTTTATTAGATTTTGATTTGGAAATAAATTTCTTAAATATATTATTTTTAAAAATAATTTTTTATATTAACAAATATTTTACCGATTTCTTTTTAAAAAAAATATTTTGAACATTAATTTGATGAATTGTTATCTGTGATGGAAAAATAAACCAAGTTTTAAATAGAACGGAATGAATTTGGGCTCAGCCCTATCACATAAAATATTTTTAAAATTATGTAATATTTTGAAAGTAGAACAGCTACTTATGAGAATTATTTTTATAAGCATAATTGAAAGTGTACATAAACAAAAACTTATTTTATATCTTATATGCTTTCGGGTGTCTTCTTTCAGCTGCTTATCTAAATTGCTAAATGTATAAATGCGTAGTTTGGGTAATTACAAATGATCGAATGTATGAAGATTTAAAAAGATTCTATATTTGTTGTAAAATGTTGATAAAAAAGTAGAGTTAGTAAACACACTCTAGGAATGACATACATTTTTATATTGAAATTTCAGAATTCTCTGAAATAAATCCCTTCCAGATTTTGGATTACTCTAAATGCTTTGAGATTTCTTCTTTCATAAATAAACTATTGTTTTGGCGAAATAGTTTCACATGGCAAAAGTTTTGTTATTATAAATATGTACGATACTAATTGTGAAAAAAAATCATTCATGTAAATATGTTGTAAAGAGTTAAGCGATCGTTTTCACCTTATAAAATGAAACATATCAACATTAAACAAAAATGGAATGTTTAAATATAGAAAATAATATTTAACAGATTTACTTATATAATCAGAAATCGACAAAAACGATGCTTTCAATTGTTCAACTGTCAACTGTAAGTAAGTAGTCCTTACCAAAATATATGATCAGTATTTTAATTTTCTGTTATAGAGATCAGATAAATCTGTTACAGAAATTAAATATTGGGAATCCTTGTGCCATGGACTATCTAAGGAATAAATTAAATACATGGTACATAAAATTTTCCCAATTGATAATTAAAATCACTAATTTGATCTTGAATTCATTGATGTATTTATAGGTACGATTCTCAGCTTAATTATTTTTTTTAATTAAAACTGAATAAGCATTTTTGTCGAGTTCTGACGATACATTGAAACTTAAAAATGTTTGGCAATTGAAAAAGTAAAAGTTCATTATTATTTGCAATCTTGCATCTTAAACGTAATTGGATGGAAAATGATACAGATCACATTGAAGTTTTTCTCTCATATCAACCAATGTTAGAGAGTTCACTCAAAGCATCATCACAGTTTCATTTAAAAAGGTCCATCTTTAAGAATTCAATCAGACGGCATACACTTCATCAAATCCAGTTCTACCAGTCCATGGGAAAACAGATGGACATGGTTGGCAAGTTTTAAAAGATCTGCTGCCGCTTTTGTAATTCAAATTGCAAGCTTTCGGATGATGGCATGGTCCTGGTTTTTCAGGATCCTTGGGGCATTGCCAGGGTTGGAAGGAATGGATCCTGGACAAGGGAGTTGGCTCTCTCATCCACTGGATTGCCTGCCAGTTTGTCACCATGTAAACGTCATCCTTGGAGTTGATGTAATCGATGAACTTCATGTAGCCTTTTCTGTAGTGCTGAGTTGTGAACCAGGCTGCATGATAGAAAAGACCGAATGGTGCACGATTCGAATGGTAATGACGTTCGAAATTCTTGAGGAGCATTTTAAAGACATCTTCTGCATTGTCTGGATTTGCGCAAGCGTCGCCCATGGAACATCTGCCTCCTCTGTAGTCGTTCCACATCACCATGCCAACCTGAAGAAAAAAGTGATTTATATTTATTTTTACCATATAAGAAACTAAGCTTCTTGTTCTATCTAATTACTTAATATATTTACAAATTACTAAAATAATTTCAAAAATTTTCAGAAATTAATCAATAATCATAATTGGATAAATTTATTGAAAATACTCATTCTTCTATAAATTTGTGACAGAATCAAGATTTACTTGGGAGTTGAAATTGAGGATAGCTGTTATTACTTGGTAATCAATAACATAAAAATGGCAATCATATATATGTATGTATTTTGTATGTATATAATTTGGAATATTGCCATTTAAAATAATAATATACTGTTCCCTCCGCTCCCTCTCCAAGTAATGTCATAACGTATTTAGAAAAACCAATCGAAACGAATTAACTTTTTTGAGCTCAATTTTGAAACTTCACCAAGAAAAAGCTTTTTATAAAATTAAATCAGTTAAAATAATGTTTTAAACTAATTTGTTACAAAAATCAAGTCATGTTAAAGCTAAACCATAGATCAATGACGAAGTTTCATTTCGATTCCGAAATATTTAATTAAAACAACTGAATAAAATGGTAAGGTTCTCTGAAAAAAATTGAATAATGTGAATATAACACCAAAAAAACCAAGGAAAATGTTTATTTAAGGAAATATATTATTGAAAAAATATAATTTAGAGACATATACTTGGATTATATACATTTTAAGCAACATTTAATTATTAAGATGTCAATGATCAAAGTTTTCAAGTCTCTGTTTCAAGTCAACTCCAATATTACTACATAAGAGCCGGATTGCAATGTTCCAAAACAGATATTGAAGCATTAACTCTGAAAAAATAATGAGTTCTATGATTCATTTGCTAGGATTTAGAGAAAATGTCTGACTTTTAACAAAATCGATACAATATAGACAACACTGTAGATGGAGTTAAGTGAATATTTTACACGATACTTACTTCCCACAATCCTGGGAAAGATTTAGTCGGACATGGAGGAATCATACATTCGTGGCCAATGTTGTAATCTAGTGTGTAAGGGAAGAATGGAGGATTGTTGTCGAGTACAGGCATAGATGAATCGTAGGTGAAGTTATTCTGGAACAAGCTCTCGAACATGCTGTTGCCTCCAACTTGAAGGAAAGGTGCTCTCATACCTCGTATATCCTCTAACTTAACACCGCCGTAAAGATGAAGGATTTCTCTCTGTCCATTGATCTCTTTGGTCCAATGGCTGATAGAGAATTTTTCTCCATGGCTATGCCTAAAGATTAATAGAATATTTAAGTGAACAGAGAGCAATATTTTACAGATTTGTATAAAATAAATTTTGTTTGAAACCTATTAATTTTTAAAATACTGAGTTCTAAAATAATCCTGCTTTTCTGTATCAAGTTTACAATTAGACTTAGCATTTTACAGTTTATTAGAGGTTAAAAAAACATTTAAATTCAGAATAAGCAAAAAATTTTGAAATAAATTATTATTCTTTAGTATTGTAAATTGATTCAATTACATTCTGCACTGAATGTAAATGTTTGAAATTATATTTTTAATACTTCTATTGCATTAAGGGGTTCACTCATGTGATGGGTTCAAAAAATCAAAAATTTTTTTATTTCATAAATTGTTTCCTTAACATGTCTAGAAACAGTGGTGAAGAGATTTTTTAAAATTCGAAGGCGTTATAAAGAAGCAGGTGTTAGAAGAGCAGCTGTTCGTAGCGCTAAGTTAAGAATTTCATTGTTTTAATCGGACTTGAAACTTTAAACGCATTTTTCTCAAAACTGTGTTTTTCTAACTTTCCTCTATCATATCTCAAGAACGGTTTGACCGAAGGGCCTCAAATTGCTAGGGTAGACTCAGCACATATATACGCACCAAATAGACTACGATCATTCCAAAATTCAAAATATTTCTACTTTTTATAGCAAAAGCATAAAAAAAAAACATGTTCTTCAGAGGTGTACCAAAAATCCAATTTTTGATATTTTCAATTGAGTATAGTCCATTCTGTGCATTTAAGCTTATAGATGAAAACGCGGTTAATTTTTTAAAATTTCAGATAAGCCAATCATCTGGAATCGTGGAGGAAGTGAGCATCCAATTTTTCGAGGCAGGTGTGTTCAGAGCGCTGGAACTCACGTTCAGTTGAATATTTATGGCTAAACATTTATATACATATTAAAATACATATAAATAAACGATAAAAAAAACTTTAAGTTCTATCATTTTACTGGTCGTCAAAAAAATTCCCTAAGAATGCTTTAAAAAATAGGTCGCCTAAATATTTTCATTTCTTTGCCATTTAAAATAATTTTTTTAAAAAATCAAAAAATTTTTAAAAAATTGTTAGTAAAACAGCTTTAAAAACTTTTTAATGCATTAAAATCACCACAAATTAAAAAGTACCGTTAAAACAAGTTTGTTTAACAAAGAGTAAAGCTTTGAGAGATTTGTAGTTATTCTTAACCATAAAAATTTGGAATGTTATAAAGAAACATGTAGAAGAAAGTTTTCCAATACGTTCTAAGTGAGTGATTTTGGGGTTTATTGGCGCAAGAGCCGATTTCGGCTATACTGCGCCAAACATTTGTTTTAATATCTGTGGTCTAGACGGGAAGAGAAAGAAAGAATGAATTGAATGACAAGAAAGAGGGTCGAAAATAGAGAAGAATCACTAGGTACCCGGTTCGTGAAGCCCGTGTTTACCAAAGACAGTAAACCCCGTGGGAAAAGAAAAAGATCACTAGGGCACCTCGAGATTGTGACACTCGTACTCACCCCTAAAGAAGGTGAGCCCCCTGAGGGGCCAATACGTTCTAAACGGCAAAGAATACTAAAACATGGACGACATGTACGCATTTTGAAAGAAAAGGAAATAGAAACAGGTAAAAAGCTTCTTAGAGTATCAAAACTTTCAACTGCTGATTATTAAACTGTTATATTGGTAATGGATTATTTTTCTGTTATTTAAACAAAACAAAATGCTGGAGGAATATATTTTTTAAATATTGACTAATTATGACTGAGCATCACATTAAATATGTCATAATTACTGTAGAAAATAGAATCCAATTTAGTAATATCGTTCGGACAGAGCGGGCCCAACTCATGGAACGTCGCAGTCACGCGACAACTACAGTCATGTGTTTCCAGCCAACCAATTCATGCGCTTTACTGTTGACAACTTTTGTTCTTTGCAGAAACTATATTTTAAAAAGTACATATTTGAAAATAATAATAACAACCATAATAAACAAAATACACTTGAATGAAATGTACACGTACAATACAAAACTTAAAATAATAATAATAAAAAAAAAACTGAACAACATTTTTAAGAATCTTAATACTTGAACCAACTATCAAATCTGAAATTTTATCCAAATTTTACAATAAGTATAACGACTGTTTCGAATTTAATAAAGATAAAGTTATGGCATTTATTATATGACCGTCAAGAATTCAGTTTCCTGGAAACACAATAACAATTTTTTTTCTTGGGAAAGTTTATCCTAGCCGAAATTGAACTTAGGTATTTACTTACGTAATGGAATGAGAAGCCATTTCATGACCTTTGGAGTAGAGAGACTGAACCATTCCGTAATCGGTCCATTCGTGAGACACATAGAAGGTACCTAAGATAGGGCATCCGTTGGGGTTCTTTCTGTTGTCAAAGAGCTCAGCATACAGTTCGTAGTTGAGATCATTCACTGCGTCATCGAAGGTGATGAGAACGATTTGTGGAACATCTTTGGCGGGTATTTTATTAGGTATCTCTGCACTGGCGCATCGACAGTCAGGTAAAACGCAATTTCTGCTGGTACATTTTTCGGCCACAGTCAAGGGTCGAGGTGTAGGATAGGATGGTTCAGGCCTATGATAGCATAAAATAAATTAATCGAGAAAGAGATAAAAAAATGAACGAGCATTAAAACTGATTATACATAAGAAATTTTATTTCAGGCTGAGATATTTTATTTCAGGTTATATGAGACAGATCTAAACTCGAAACGCGTCCAAATAAAAAAAAAATGATGTCATTGTGAGACACATACTCTGTTATTATACTTAGTATTAAAATTAAGAAATTTTGAATCGTTATACAATTCTTGGTTTTAATGGAAAAGAAATGTTATATTTATACCGTATATCGAAGCATAAATAATAAAATATGAAACTTCTGGAGTCGCTTTGTTTCCTGGATTAACAGTAAAATAATCGGTATTCTTACCAATCTGTATGGCACAGACTAAGAGCAAAATATATTTTTTATTTATTTTCTTCTTCTTCTTTAGCACGACAGCCCGGGGTGGGCCAAGGCTTTCCTCAGAACATCCCTCCATCTTGTCCTCCGGGAGGCGACAGTTCTCCAATTGGTCACTTTCAGCACTTTAAAATCTTCTTCCACACAATCAGTCCATCTCAGCTTGGGTCTCTTCGAGATGGGTTTATAATTAACGATTCTTGATGTCATAGATGAGGGATCCATTCGACAGACATGTCCCGCGAATCTCAAGCGGCATATTTTGATGTAGTTGACGATGTCAGCTACCTTAAAGAGTCTGTTGAGTTCAAAGTTGTACCTGTGTCTCCAAATTCCGTTATCATTCACAGCCCCAAAGATCTTCCTCAGGACTTTCCTTTCAAAAATAACAAGTTGATTTGTCTGGGTCTTTGTTAGAGTCCAGGTTTCACATCCATAGGTGAGAACAGGTTTTATAATAGTTTTATACAAAATAATTTTTGTAGATCTTTTTATCAATTTCGATTTTAAAAAAGTTCCAAGGCTATAAAGGCAATTTATTTATTTTAACAAAGTTATATAAAGACTATTTACAAATAACTCGAAAAGACAAAATTTAGTCTCTATTTCAGAGAACAACTATACACCAAATAGAAATGGGGAAAATAATGCAGAGTTGCAACTAGAACTTGCGAAAAACCGGTAAAATTTCAAAACCCAATTTTCGATTCTTCATGAAGTAAAAAGCCAGTTAATTGATTTTTAGTCGTTTTTTTTATAAAGTATGAAAATATATAGACAATTACTGTGTAGACATACGATAAAATCTAACTTAAATATAGCATAGCTATACACCAAGGAAAATAAATAAGAATATACGAACACAAAATTTAGCAGTTCGAATATTTTTCTACTCAAAAATTATATAAATAAAAAGAAAAATTGTATATCATTATTATTAATGTTTCATTATGTGAAAAGAATATATAAAAGTAACACAAAGCATAATATATATAAATCTTGTTTTTTATTAAAGCAATATTTAAAGAAGTTGAATGCTTCCTACAGGTCATGTATGAAGGTCACAGTGTAAATATAAAATTTTTTCTCTGTTTTTTTTAAATTTGTGGACATTTAAATTCCACTTACTTTGCTGCAATATTTTTTATTTACTGTTTAAACAGTACTCTTTCGCTTATACAATGCATACTTTTTTAAATTTGAATTTAAACAAATTTTAAAAAACCCTTCACGAAGGGTAGCAGAAAAGTAAAATTATTTATCGCTTGAATGTATATATTATATAATTGACTGTCGGTTTTCCCGGAAACCCCGGGTTTTACGGTTAGGAAAACATTAACAAAAGCCGGTTCCCACCAGTTTGGGTTTTATTCGGTTTGCAAGCCCTAAAAAAATCTAAATTCAGGCTTGTCGCATTTCATATTAAATTTGTGTCAACTTCTACAAAAATACTTTTTTTACTGTACAGATTCAACTTATTCCGTCTATTTTTCCTACTGCTTTTGTGAAGAACTTAACACCAAATCTAAAATCTAAAATTAGACTCTTTTTTTAAATCTGTTTGCATAAGCTTACTTTGAGAAAGGAACATAGTCTGGCTGGATGTAATGGAATTGATAAAATAAAATAAAAGCTTGTAAGAAGAAGTAATAAAATAAGAGCGAACTTCACAAACTTATCAAGGAAATATCCGAATAATTAGCTATTCAAACAGAAATAAACGGTGGATTAAAATGCATTATATTCCTTATAATTAGATATATTCTATATATACTAGATATATTCTATATATTATATAGAAACTTTTTTTTATACTAAAAAAATGTTTTCAGATTGAATCATAATAACTGGTGAAGACAGTCTTAAGGATGTTGAAATTAAATGTATTAAAATGTATAATACATTTTGTATAATACATATTAGAAATTGTATTAAAATTTTCTAAGCCAGGAAAGACAAACTTTTCATGTTAAAAACATTAAGAAGGGCACATTAAGCCCAATGACATCTTTAACACTAAGGTATATCTTACTCAGCAGGCCTATTGATATTTATTACATTCCATGGAAAGGTTTTATGAAGGCAGCTTTTCATTAAATTATTTTAATTTTGAATAGTTAGAAGAGTATCTATTTTAACAACCTTTTATAAGCTTAACTTGTATGTAACGGAATCTTTGAACTCAATTTTAACCCACTTTAAAAAGTCAGATAATTTAAATTTTGCTCACTTGTCCCAAGACTAATGACAAAAAATAATTTAATAATTTTGTTCCAATGTCCTGATCAGGATCATCAGAATTAACGATTTCCTATTTTCAGATCCCATCCCGCATCTGGCGACTAATTTCAGATCCCATTTCCAGATTTGGCGACTAAAATATTAAGTTCCAACTTGGTTGGATTAACTATAAAAGGGTGTTATTTAAACTATAATTTTTTATCATAAGATTCATAGGATATTTTCTCAACTATTCAGTTAATTACTAGAGGGGAATTTTAATTATTCGATATACTTTCACTTTTTTTGAAAAAAATTATACTCCTTTTAGTTCGATTAATATTTTTGCTTTATAAGGAATTTAAAAGACGCAGTATCGGAAGAACGTAGGCATATTTTTAATTTTAAATAGGTTCCAACAATTAATTAATACAATTCACTGAGTAAGTTATTTATCTCTTACGGTTTAACATTGATAACATTTAAGTACTACTTTGTACGAAATGCAAACTTGAAGTTGTTCCAAAATGAATGTTCACATTATAAAGACAGTGATTAAGCACATGTCCCACAAAAGTATACGGGGAAGACAAGTAAAAGTTTTCTACAAGAGATCGCATTTTTAACCAGATGTCCCTGACACTGGCTTCGCTAGTCCTGAACTGGCCCAGTATCAAAATTCGATAGAAGCAGGGACTTAAGCATGGGCCAACTGGGCCTGGGCCCAGCGCTTCTCCCTCGGTGGGTCTCGTTTCGCTCTCGACTCTGTCTTAATAGGATCATGATCTGGATAATTTTAATGGTGAAATTTTATTCCCGTACATATTCTCCGAAAAACAGGAAATTTCAAACTGCATGTCAACTGGCAAAAGTGGTAAGACTGTATTATTATGTGATGAACGTTATCCATGTCTAGGCCTAGGCCTAATACCATAAACAATCATTCAGTTCTTGAGTCGAAATGCGGCCGTCGGTCGAGCCGGTTTGTGCCTAGGGTTGAGAGATTATGAGTCGTGCATATTTATTTGTTTTAAATTACCGTTTGAGCGAGTATTTGACAATGCATGCCACATACTGTCTACTTTTAAAGATTTCAGGCATGGCTTACTTTTGAATAGGGGTCCAGGGCCTCAAAAAATCTTAAAATTTCTCTGTGCCCAGAGCCTCAAAATTCTTAAGACGTCCCTGCATGGAGGCTCTTTTTTGGAAATTAATAAAATTTTTTGAAAGAGTTACACATGTTGGGGCCCCTGTAGTATGGAAGCCCCGTATCATTTATACGGCTGATACAATGGTAGCGCTCTTGGTCCTCAATCAAATAAAAATAATTTTTAAGATAACTATGCGTTTTTATTTTTTAAGATTAATATTATAGCTGATACGACCATTATAATATTGTCGCACCAGGGGCTAATAATTATAAAACTGATTCTGAATTCTCTTTAAATCTACAAAGAAAATATTAGGCACGTTACTGAGAAAAAATTTAATATTATAATGACGTATTCAAATTATTTTAGTAACATCGAAAATAAATCATTTTGATTAAATTTTATACCTGGATGGTAACCTAGGAAGTGGCTTAGGACCCGTTCGGAAAGGAGTTTTGGTTGCTGGTCGACTGATACCGAAAGGCAAGCCTCTTTTAGGAGGTCTTGTGGTAGGGGCCCGTCTGGTTGTAGTCGTTGTCGGCCTTCTGGTCGTTGTGGTTGTAGTGGTGGTCGTGGTAGTTGTTCTTCGAGTTGTTGAAGGAGGTTTCTGAAGTCTTATTACGACCTTAGGAACAGGGCTTATGTTTTGTACATCGTCTTCATCTTCGTAATCATCCTCATCGTAATAATACTCTGGATATTCATCATAGCCTTCTTCGGATGAGTCTTCTGAAAGGTAGCATAGATAAGGGGTTAAGTTATTGCCATTGTATGTATTGTGTATTATTTAAAGCGAGGCAATGAATACATCCTTGGTCAGTGGAAACGCATTCGAGGTCATCGTTGTATTTTTCTATTCTGAATGATATATGGGCGACTTCGGGATTCATTCTTATGATGTGTGTTTCGAATGAATTGTTCAGGATTTTGTTTGTTGTAAAATTGATATGAAATACTTAAGGATTTAAATTTTAAGAAAAAGCATGCCCTTGTAAAAAACTCCAAAGGGACTACGCATTTGTATTTGGACGCATCTTAGGCGAATTTTAGTCATGCTTTGCTGGGTTTCCAAGGATAGAATTGTTTCCGATAGATTAAAAGGCAAATGGCGCAATCTGTATCCATTTCTTTTGTTTTTTGTGATGGAGAGGTCAGTTCACACATAAGATATCTCAATTCATTATTTTATTTCCCAACGATGTAAGAATTAATAATAGATGTTAGCTCAATTTTTAGAGAAACAATACTGTATTAAGATAACATTATCACTTCTAATAAAGAGAAGAAAAAGTATTAAATAATCTTTATTTTTTTAAAATATTGAAACGTAAATATTTGTTATCTACATGAACAAACTTATATCACGTTAAAATGCTTCTAAAACCTGAAATTTAGAGAAAAAATTGTCATTTAAAAATGGCCTATTATGTGAAGTATTTGATTCTGAATTATTCGTACACCAGTGAGAGTCAATGATTATAGAACATGATTTCAAATACCGTATTTACTGGAATCTGTAAGCCGCACTTTTTTTTAATTAAAGCTACTGATTGCTTAGATTCGTGTAAATACGATAGATGAAATTTTTTTTTAATTGCAAGATGTCAAGAAATATAATTTTAATGTAAAAATTTAAGAGAGATAGTTAACTTATAAATTGCCTGCTGTGTATAGTAAAGAATTCTTCTAATATCACTGAAAATAGATTTAACAATTCCTACATAAATTCTTCCTCTAAATCAATACAGCCGCGGTAGCCAAGTAGTGATGTTCGTGATCTCGTGACTAGCTTTAAACGAGTTATCTCAGCATATCTACAAGTTATCTAAACATATCTATCAATAATGATATCTGTATGTTTATCACTTCAGTCGTGGGGTTCAAATCCTCATGGAATTAAAGACCCACTGTGTAGAGGGTTGAGGTGTGTTTAATCTGTAGAAGTTCAAAGTCTTCACGATGACGCGGTGTAGAAATTTGGAGAGTGAGGTATCGTCCTCGGTATCAAGTATCTCGGCTCAGGTATCGTCCTCGTCTCTTGACGGTGGTTCAAAATTACAAGCTCCATCACCAACAGCCCTCGTTAAGCTTTGTAGAGGAAAGTTATAAACAACTCAATAATTCGAACCTCTAATTAATATTTCTATCATTATGCATTTTTTTAAAATCAAAATAATGTTGGATTCATATATTGGAATTATTTCAGTGGAATTTGCTATGCCTTCTTGTGTGTGTTTGAACTTAGAATGTTTCTTTTATTTTTTTCCTATAATCTACAAAAAAATTAACAATTATAATATCTAGAAACTGGCAAAAAAAGGAAGCAATTACTATTTGAAGTTATTTGTGATAAACAAAATGAGTAATTTTCAAATACCTACTATAGAAAAAATATCTTACACATTTTTCGTGATACCTCTTCGGTTATTTCATTGCGTAACAAATTTGTTTGATAAATTAAAAAAATACATTTTCGTAATCCTAATAAGATAATTTCAAATATAGCAATGAAAAATTAAAAGTTCAGCTCTAAACTTTCTACGTACTGTGTTGATGACTCTTTCAATCTTAAGGCCTTCTATTTTCCTGTTAGGCATATTATGTGAAATCTAAATTGTTTTAAATAATGCAGAGTATTATTAACTCGTTTTACACACTGCCATTCTTAATAAAATTTTCAAGAATAAAGAAATATAAGATATCGATTACTTTTTAGAAAAGTACGCCCTATCATATTCAACAGGCTTCTTCGTAAAGATTAGGCGGGCTGTTAGATTATCTTAACAAATTATTCAAATAAATTAAGCATTTTTTGCAGTAAAAGACAATTAAGTCGAATAAGCAATTGAAATTTGATAAGATAAATAATTTCTACCGGCTATCCTATCGGCGCAATCTAAAAACTTTTTTACCAGTTTTGTAGGAAGGTCTTCCTGGCGACGAGTATCTGGTAGACGTGACTTTAGGCTTGGCGTACTGTTGTTGATTCCTTTCTGCTTTTCTCAGTTCACTGCTGGACTCGAAGGAATTCGGGTTTCTGTAAGGCCTGTCTGGCAGACTGATAGATCTTGGGTTGGTTCCAAACTGTGCATCTAGGCTGTCACCGCCGTTATCCAAGGACTGGATGCCACGATCCCCGTTGACTTGTGGACGAAGATGGATCATGGAGTCGGTGTTTCTGGAGTTGGAGGTGTAAGTGGAAGACAAAGCAGAGTTACTGTTAGATGGTCTGCTTCTGACGTTGCTGCCATGAGTTGGAGCGGCAGGTCGAATGATATTTCGTGTATATGTGGATCTGAATTAGAAACAGAGAGAATATTAGAAATGTTTGGTGAAAGTATATATATGTGAAAGGAAATAATTATTTCTCTGATGTAGTTTACATAAATGATTGAAAAATTTTTTGAATGAAATTTACGATTTGTACTACTATTAAGATTTTATTTATTTATACAAATGCCATACATTTGACCACTAGGACATTAGTATCGATCTAGCTTCCCAATACTTAAGTACGATAGAGTTAAAAGACAATAATGCAATGCATTCGTCAATATGGTCCTTATCCAGAGTTGTAAAAAGTACAGGCAGAAGTATCCTTTAGTCGAGGGTGTAACGCGATAGGCCTCCTCATCGTGCACCCTGGTTAAAGCTAAATGTGCCACAACGTTGCCTCGCTTCTTCGTATTAGAGCATTTGTATATTTGAATTGTATTAAGACTTTATAAGCGATGATAATAATTTTTCCTTACTGTAAGTAAGTAAAAATAACTATAACTATAGATAATATCGGAATACCAATTTAAAAGAATTTCATTATGTTTATAATATTGCATTCAGTAATGCTTTTACGAGTCTAAAGTGTTTCAATTTGCAACAATAAAGAATAAAAAATAATATATATTCAACACAATTTTTTAACGCAATAAGCATTGAGTCATTAATGAGCATTGAATTACAATTACAGAATAAAATGATGTATTGAATCGTTTTGTTAAGATAAAAATTTGTCCTTGAACTTGACAGAGCTCTTAATTATTTTCAATATATGAACTGATGTTTCACTTAGATTAAAAGGTGAACAAATATTCAGATAAATTTCTAAAATTCGAAATTATGAACCAGTAATTAAAACTCTGGGATTCAATATAAATGGTTTTTCTCTAAAATTAAACAAAAACCAAATTTACAATTTAAATACATTTAATTTTATTTCGTATTTCCTATGTATTCTATAAGAAAAACTAACGTCTTTTTCGCATTATGTGAACAAAGAAACATGGACAAGTAAAGATATAATTCGAAAGTAATGCATTTGTTTAAAAACAATACAAAAACGGATCATAATCCTTTTCTTACCTGTCATTTTCAGCTGAATCTCTACTTGGATATGATGAAGGCCTTGCAGCTTGTCCTCTGTTATCGAAACTAGTATAAGATACTTCAGGTCTTACGTTTGTATTCCTAGTATTTGGAGGAGCTCGAAGAGTATTTCCATTTGAACTGTAAGCAGGTCTTGAACTTGGAGCAGGCCTGGGCGCCATACTTGTTCTCACACTAGTGATAGAAATAGGTCTGACATACAAGTTATTTCCACTTCGTAGATGTTGGTTTACCATCAATTGAGGTTCTTCAATGCTGGTTTCATCATCTTCATATTCACTGTCAAAGTAGTCGTTCTCATACATTTTTCGTTTGTTGCTGGATGAATCCCTTGGTGGACCAGTTGGACCTACAGGTTTGGTCACTCTATAGTACACTGGTTTGAAACTGGCAGGTGGACCTGTGCTGTATAAGTAAGGCCGAGCACTTGTAGATGGGACAACCTTAGTTGTGGTGTAAGTAGGTGGTCTCTGGTAAGACTGGGATCTGAAATTCGTTGAATTTCTGGCTGCCATAGCATATGATTCTCCGATGGAAATGGGAGGGGTGTATCGACTGCCAATACGAGTATCTTGTGTTGGGTTGGCAGGAGCAATAGAATTTGGACTGTGAATATTTTCGTCACGGCTGTAAGAAGGTCGGTCAATATTAGAAGATCTTGGTCGATTTGTTGAAGTACCATAAATTTTTCTTCCAGTAGCTTCAGATCCTGCTCCAGATAGGCCTCCTCCTCCTAACAGATAGACATTTATTTAGTTTCAATTCTTTAAAGTCGTCATTAATTTAACATGGAAATTAAATTGAAAATTGAAAATTTTCAACAAGAAGATTAAAAAAAAATTTTTTTTTAGGTATGCAATTTTAAGAATAAAAAAAAGGCATTGATAAATAAATTTCAGATGTAATCTAGTACTTCTCTTATGCTTATTTATTTATCATATTTAAAAGTAGCAGATGATTATCCATTCTTCAGCATAGCAGTTTGTTTTAAATAGGTACTTCTTTAACAAAAATTTTTGAATGGCAAGTAACTTCGTATTTCATGTAAACATTTAAAAAAGTTTTAGAAATTTAGAGAATTTTATTTTTTTAAATTTTATTTTTCAACCCACAATAATAACAATATATGTAATAACATTTAGGATTTAATTGGGTAAAATATTTTCACATATGAGCAATGTAGTATGAGATATTTTTACTTTGTTTTTTAATATATTTATCAGCAAAAAATATTTTTTGAAAACATTATATTACAAGAAACTTAAGCAGTCTAAGTGAGTACTGGAGCATTTTTTTTTATCATGCTATGTAATGTATTAAATTAATTTTGGTTCAGAATCAAAAAGTTATCCATCTACATTCCGAATAGCAAATGATTTTCGGGAATTCTTTTCAGATTTCATTTCAATGTGTAAATAATGCATGTAATTTAAGCTCATCTTCAGGAAAAATATAAGGAAGAAATTTATTAAGGTTACATTATTTACATTATAATAGAGTTTGTCCTTCAATGAGTGTATACTTTTTAAAGTACTGTACCAAACAGGCTCCGCTCTTTGTCTGTTTGCCATGTAGAAGAGTTGATTTGCATCTAATACATTCCTCTGACCATTGTATTTACTTTAATAAAAATCGTGATACCCCAGATTTCAAACCTATTTTACGCCTATCGAATTTCATTAAAGTACCTTCCTTCTTGTTTACTCTTCTTAAAACAATTTTTTAACAGAGCACATTATTGAATCCACCTCCAACCGCGATGGTTCTATTTGATTAAACGGGGGCCGTACTCTCATTCAGTGAAAAGCATCACGAAAGAGGGATCTCTTTGAGCATATCGTATAGCAACCAACTCACCGCTTTGGCAGCTCTTGACATTTCTGGGCCAGTCGCACATGCGGAGTTCGTTGTTGAAGTAGAGGCCAGGCGTACACTTGTCGTGCAGGGCGTCTCCGAATACACAGATGAAGTATTTGTTGCAATCAGTAGTGTCGCGGAAGTACCCGAACTGTTGAGGGCACTTAAAGGCATCGGTGGCTTTTTGGCACTGCACTGGATTCAAAAAGGAAACTGGAACGAAGAGAAATTTGATATAGATTTCTATTTGATCACAAAACATAAGTTTTATTTTTAGAACACCCAATCATAGACTTGATGCTTTTGAATATCGAACATTATGCATAGGCGTATATCATTTTTGATTTTTGGGTGAAAATTATTTTTCTCACTTAAAGGAAAGAAAAGTAAAAAGTTATAGCTCCGCATTCATGCATGTGTGAATATGCGTAGAACAATTTGTCCTTTAATATTTGTGTATATTTTGGTGACCATCAACACTTATATATAATCAAGTTAAGAAAAAATTTTTGTATTTGGTGAATACAATTCAAAAACTCTTAAAAACAAAATACCACACGTCTCAGATTTTAGTGACGAGATAAAAGCTGAGAATAATTTAATCACAGTTAAAGGAATACGAATAGTAAATATTTTAATGTTAATTTTATGTATTGCTATTATTGTCATTTTGTTTGTCTCAATTTTAATGATATTGATAACCCAAAACCCAAAATGAAACAGTTTCCTCTAATCGTATTCCTAACCTTACCTTATCGTATGACTTTACCTTTTAATTTTTACATTGCAAGCTAAGAACAGAAGTTATTTGAAATGAAGTTTTTCTTAACCACATTAATTAAAAATATTAGCTACCATTAATTAAAATTATTTGCAGCTTTAAAATTAATTTGCTTTTTAAAATTCTTCGGATAAAATATTCTAGAAATAATTCATTTAATTAAAGACATTCTTTCTCAGTACATATGCTTATCACTAGTCTTACTTGAAGAGAGGCAAAAATGCAACAAGTTTTTTTGTAAATATAGAATTAAAGAAAGGCAGAGAGAAAACGACACACATTAATAAAAATTAAAGTAAATTATAAGGAAAATTTACAAAAATAATGCACCCCATGTAACCTTCCAAAAGATAGTAACATTTGAAATCTCTTTCTGGCTTTATAGTTTTTAAAATTATATATTCAAGTGCAAGGTCTTGCAGGAAAAGGGAATTTGATATGTTGGAATGATTATTTATAAAGTAAAAACGAATTCTTAAATTAAAAATACAAATGGATTTCTAATCATTACAGATGGGTTCTTAATCACAATTATTTTAAATTTATAATTGCACATTTATTTCTCATAATATTTCACTAAAAATGCAATTCAAAAACTATATACACTGTCCCTCTTGTGTTAAAAGCAATGCAAGTTTGGCAAGAATACTCAATAAATATGCAAAGTTCTTTAACGACAGTTAATTGTGAATTATATCTAATCTTGCTTCAATATCAAATAAAGTAAAAGCTAATTAATGCATCTCTCTTCAGAGAGGGATGGCAAAATACCAATAGGTAGATAAATAACAGGTACGTTTCCATACACCTTTGCACAACTCCTAAATTACTTGCGGCACCCTCCCATTCATCTATTGAGCAAACAATCTCATCGGGAAAGTACTCGATATTTATCAACATCATTAAGAAAAACCTAATGACCATTCCATCAACCTATATCATTCGACAATCAGTATTATTTAAAAGCTTCTTCCCACATTGTAGGGTAAATAATGTGCTTGACATTGAGATTCTGAAGGTCATAAAAAGTGGAATCTTCAAAAAAGTGAAAAAGCAGTCAGATAATCAATGACTTATTTTATATCGAAGATCAGAAAGAGGAAGATCCTGGACAAGCAATCGTCTTCAAGACTGAAACCTTGGGATGGCTTCCAGCTGCGGTCAAGAAAGTCCTTTTTTGTTGCCTCCATCAAGGCATCCAACGAATTCGCTCATTGTTATGCATCGATTATAACGGTCCTTCGATGAATATTTGTTCGAAGGACACATTTCAATATCTTAGAATGACTTGTTTTCCTGATATTTTTTTCTGTAGCTGATTCGTGACTTAAATAAGAGACACGCCTTTTGGATAGTGTTTGGTGGCCTTCGTTATGTGTTGGAAAGGCGTAACGCGTGTTTCGTTGAAAGTTCTGAAGAAGAAATTATTTGTTTCTATATCTGTGGATTTCGTGTTATGTAATTTGGTACTGTTATGGTCAAACTGATTGGTGGAAAACGAAAATTTTCCAATGGAGAAATTTTGATTCGCTTTTAAATATTTAAGTGTTAATTCTAGCTGTTTGCACACAAAGAAAAGTAATTTCAGTTCATGGCAGAGTTGTCAGAGACTTTTTTATTATCATTTCTAGTAGAAGGACACACACAAGTAAGTGCTGCGAATCAATTACACCATGTTTTGAACAATCTCATTATTTTTTAAAGGCACCAATTTTATTTAATTAACGTTTAAATTATTTTTTTTCTTATACCATTTCTTTTTTTCTTAATTTTCCTTGAACTGATAGAAATGAAAAGAAATATTCTTAGTGAAGAATGTTCTATTCGCCTAATATGCAAATGATTCTACAAATAAAATAATCTGCCTTCAGAAGTAAGACATACGAGAAAAAACAACTGGAAATTTGTAAATGATTAAATCTTTGATTCCAATCTACAATTGGAAATTATGAATAAATCTTATCATTATATTTTTATCTTTCTGTTAATAGTATATGAACAAGGTAAGCCCATCAATATGCATTTTTACTTAGTCTAAATGTTGTTGAATTGAATATAATTTGAGAGAGATTAATAGAATCTACAAGGAAAAATTTTATCGTCATATCGACTTTAAAAAGTATTAAATTGTTATTCATATCTGATAAAAGTTTATCAAATTTACGTAAACATCGATATAACTATATATACAATAGCTAATAAAGCTTTTACTTAAAGATATCTCAAATATTTAAAAGAAAAAAATACAATTTTTTAAATTAATTATCGGTTGGCTGGATACTTTGAATTTATTTCGTCCTAGACTATTGACGATGGCGATCATGTTTTAAAGCCTCAATTAGCTAATCAGAACGATAAGATTATAGAAACTTTTTATTACTACCGCACGTTGTATAATGGATTTTGGACAATTTGAACATCGCTGCGAATAGAACTCGCAATTATGACATCTGAGATATCATAGTCTCTTTTTTTCACCAGATAATATGATTAATTTTAGAATGATATTTTCAGAGAAAATCATCACATACTTTTACAAAATAAAAAATATTGAAATTACAGTTTTGTTACAATAAATATTTATTTTCATGCTTTCAATAAGGGATCGCTTAAATTTTTCATCAATTATTTTTAATAGCTACTCTTTGTTACGTCTATTTTTTTAATATCTAACTAAAGTTGTCGATTATAATGAGAGGGTTCTATGCCATATTTAAATAGTCACAGACAATTAATAATATGACCTTTTTTAAAATAAAGTGTTTTGGTTTGCGAATTTCTAATGAAAAAATTGTAATAAAACTAAAGACTTTCCAATTTTTAGATCGACCTTTGTCTTGGAATGATGTTACGCTTTACTGTAGCATGTTGTTTTATGTACAGGGGCGTAGCTACCACTGTATCAGCAGTATCGTTGGTACGGGGCCTCCAAGCTACACGGGTTCCAAGATACGTTCACATTCTTACTCTTTGAAATAAGTTTCTTTTCCAAAAAAGGGCCACAAGGGATTTTAACACAGGGCCCATTCAGGGCATGCTACACCAGTATTTATGTAGTAAACTTTAACAGTTACTATTTTAAACGTATAAATAAAAAACAAAGCCTACACTCACTTACGCACATATGAATGACTTACTTTCGATTAATATGATGAATAATACCATTACCATTAATTTCAGCTGAAAGTGAGCAATTTTTAAGAATGCCTTAATTAAATGATTCATTCGGACTGTAAATATATTCCAACTTTTGAATACTTCTCGAAAATTTATATAGAATTTATATTTATCAATTATCATAATCAAATACTTTCAAAAAATTATCAATTTTGTATTTCGGAAAGAAAAAACAATAATTGGAAAGAAAATGTTACAATGAATAAATGTTACAATAAAAACCACTGAGGCAGGAACTTCGTATTTGGTATCAACTAACAGATAATTAAGGCCATAAAATTTAATGAACAAGTTTATTTGATTTCCAACTAAACCTTGGAATAAAACTCAAGAATTCTCGAAAACTCGAGACTGATTTTACAAAACAAAAACAGTCGGTACCGAGCCCAAAAAGATCCATTATATTTCCCGGATGCCGTCCTTGCGAACAATTAAATGACTGTGGGCGAGCATATTATCCCAACCTTAAACTTTTGGCTTCATACAAATAATTTTAGAACTTTTCTTTTAGCTATTTTCTATAACGACGAAAGTGCCTGGTGGTGATCAGCAAACCAGAAGTAGGTCACCTTGAAGAAATAAAAGAATTCTCACCCTAACTGGATCGAAGGTTTCCTGATCGCTAAAATAGAGAAGAAAGCAAATACAAAGCAATATCTCCTCTTTTTTCACACTAAAAACAGTTATCACCTTAAAATTTGGCTTGTATTCAGGTTGGGCAAATCAAAAAGTAATTAAATCGAGGCATTTATAAAATCAGTAAAATCATTTCTGATATACTTATTGTAATAACCAAAATTTTGTGAATTAAGTTGAGGTTTAGTGTAATTAAATTGATGCCACAAGAATCATATTGGCCTCCAGACGGTGTAGTGACGCTGACTGTTGCCGTAAGACCTGGGCTCGAATCCTGGAGAATGCATGGATGTTTGTAAGTCCTGTGTGGTATGGGGGCCCTCTGAATATTCGACGAGCCGAAAATCCTCACGAGAGGTTGGGAGTCCCCCGAGCAGGATGTTATCCTTTAAAATTAGGATGGAACTTAGCCAAAACGTACTGTCACCTGCATGGTGTCCAAAGCTGCAGCTAACTACAGGCGTAATGTAGCTCCTAGCCACGATTCGAATTGCGTGGGCCCCGATATGACACTCCTATCGGTTGGCATTAGAAACAACAACAGAAGCAGACTCAAAAAATTTGCGATGCTTTGAACTAATAGATTTGACAATTATAGCCTCAGGAGTTGTGAAATTTGTGTGCCGATAACTCGAAATAACCTTTTGGTGATTCACCTTCTATTTATCAAATGAGTGATAGATTGAACAAATCAACTGATCCAAGCATACATTTCATGGGTATTATCAATTTTCATTGGATATTTTATGCACTACACAGAAATTTTTTTTAGATATGTTCACAGTTAAAGACAAATGTTCATTTATTGAAACACAATTTAAAAGGACTGTTGTTGATTAATTAATGATCTATTGATAAATGTTTGTTTTAAAATAAACTAGAACAGTCTTTTATGATTGATAAAATATTAAGTGAATCCTGTATATATTCCTTACAATTGTCTCTCATTATTTTTCTATTTTATTGCATCATTAAAAGCAATATTTTGATTTGTTTATTATGCTACATTGATGTGCAAAGATGTTTAGACAACACAAATGAAACTGATTTATACAAACTGAAATATTCATAATAAATTTATTTTGAAATTTAATGGACCGTATAAGAAAACTAGAGAAAATACTCACATATGAAAGAAATAAATGTTTATTAAGATTCTTACTTTACTAGAAAAATATTTCTTATAAATATCGTATCTTGCTTATATTGCTTTCTTAGTGAATTCTAACTTAAAACAACGCCGCTAAAGAAGTTTTCACTTCAAAAATATTTTCATTAAGTTTTTAGAATAAGGTAGTTACAAATTATGCAATGTGAAAGATTCAAGGTACAGTGAAAAAAAACCGTGCATATTTTCTCCTTAAATTAAATTTATTTTAAAAACAGCACTAGATTTTGAAAAAAGAAACATTATTAAGAATTAATTGAATAAACTGAAGCAAAAATGTTATGAATAATAAATATTCTGTTCACTCCTTATCATTGAGTATGAAGCAATCATAACTTTCCATGATAAAATATCCACGGTACAACTATAAGAAACATGTGTTTATATTTATATTATGTAGCCAAAAACAAAAATGAAATCAACCTTTGTCAAAATGCAATCACAAAGAATGTTTACAAACAGAAATTACGAGATTGTGTGTGTGTGTGTGGCTACGGTAGCTGAGTCGTCATGATCAAAACCTCGTGGATGGCGATGCCGAGTCGCTTGTTCGAGTACCAGCAAAACTGAAAACCCTCCTTGTATAGGAGCAGATGCTCGTAAAATATATCGAAACTTAAAGTTCTCCTATTGGCGTGATTTGGAAGTTTGGAGAATTGGGCACCAGCTCAGGTGTTGTCCTCGTTACTTAACCGTGGATCAAAATAAAGAGGTTCCTCGCCAACAGCCCTCGTATTGCTTCAGAGTACAACGTAATTTAAAATAAAATCGTTTGTGTATAATTATTAAGTTACATTCACTCAAAATGTTCGATAGAGGAGACAACTTATAATATTATAAAAAAAGATGGAATATAAGAATTTTCGAAGAAAAAAAAGTAATACCATTCGAGCAACAAATAATAATACATAAAAAATATTTGGTAGTAAGCATCCTGGAAAGAGGGAAAATAGCTGTTTAAACAGAAAAGACTTGAAGAATACCGCTTAAAAAAGAGTATTCACACAAACACACACACACTACGGTATGACTCGCTTAATTGCATTTTTAAATATGCTAAATAGATTATTGATGTTACATGTAACTACGAACCATTTAGTAGCAATCCATTCACCCCAAAGTTATAAACATGTAGCTGAATTGAGTTATATGTATGTAAAACGTAATAGGAAATACGAAAAATCTTTTGTTTCGACATGCTTTATTTGTTTGATTTATTATTAAGTGTGTGTACTATCTTTCAAAATGTCTGTAGTTAAATAGCATAAAATTTATTGTTAAGCAAAAGCAATCACCAAGAGGAAATAATGAAAGAAATTTAGATACACAGTAAATAAATTTCTTTCTTTCCTGATATCTGAATTAGAATTCTTGACGTCTATTTAAAAGAATTAATCAATTTATATTTAGATGTAAGGAAATTTGAAAAAAAAAACAGTTTGTAGAATGGAATTCAAAGTTACTTATTTGTGATAGAAAATAATGCACAACGTTACGATTTTTATACTTTTTTTAAATACAGAAAAAAACTCTTTGAGCTATATTGCAGAAAACTTAATATGTATAACTTTATAAGAGTACATATATGTAAATAACTACATAGTTAATATACACAGTTAATATATAAGGACTTGTGATTCTGATATTAATGATTAATATCAGAATATATTTATTTTATAGAAATATTTGAAATTGATTTTAACTCAATAAAGAATGAATTCCACACACACACTGCCATATCTTCTATATTATGAAGAAATCAATCTCTTAAAAACAAAGTGTCTTAATTATACATACTGAATAACAACCTAATAAATGCTTTCAATATTTAATAAATATATCTTGTAGCTAATGTAAGTAATAAAAGAAGAACAAGTAGGTAAAGAAAGATTACATTTGAGAAATTAAAAAGGCATTCATTCTATTTAATTAAAAACAAACAGAATTATTAATAGAATTTTTATATCTGAGAAAAAAAAGAAGTAATTGAGTAGTATCCTTAAAAATAATGTAAATACCTTTTAAACCGCAGTCAATTTGAAATACGTAGCATTCATTTAAAGGTAGCTAAGCATAAAGGAAAATCACGATTTTAACCTACTTTAGGATCCTTTCAAAACATAATTCAAGGATAAGTTATGATTATAACTGTTATTTGGTTTTAATTAAATCTTTAGAATAACAAATTTTTCAGCTTTTTTGCAACTTTTAGAATGAATTTTTCTTTTGTGTCAAATGAAGATCAAGTTAAGTGAAAACCTTGAAATAAACCTGATACAGATAAATTGCTTTAAAATTATATGGATGGATGAATAAATTACTATAATTTATATATTAAACAATAGATATTTAAAAATGTTAAGTGAAATTAAAAATGATAAATCTCCTAGTATGTATTAGAGGAGTAAACCATCTCATTAATGTCTTGAAGGAAAAAAAATCTCGAATAATTAAGCTGCAAATTTAAAAATATTACAATTCAATTTGTATCAAATTTACTTGTAATGCTCTTTTAAAAATTTATAATTAGTTTTATTGAGTAGAAACTGAATTTTTATCAAATGAGAAAAACAAAACTTTGGAAAATTTCATCTGAGAATTTAAGAGTAATTATTACAAAGATTTTTTATAGCACCAATTTTAAATTCGTGAACATTTAACATTGTTAGATTGGTTATCCTTTTCATATGCAAATTACTGCAATTATTTGATTGGGATGGAATCAACTGAAAGAATACAATATTAAAAAATTACTGACATTTGCTTCTATTAGATTTTGAAAATACCTTTGTAGCATTTTTTACTCTATTATGAATTTCCAGATCTTCAAAACCCATTTTAAAAATATTTATTAGAATCGGAAAATAAAATATATATAAACCAAAGTTTTTATTACTTAAAGTATCCGACTACCCTAAAATTGTGAATTTTGCCAAAAATTGATTAATTGTTTTTGTGATTTTATTTTATATGCCATCAAAAATACCAAGTTTATTATTTTCCGTTCACCAGAACAAAAACTACAAATATTTTAGTAACAGCAGATGTCATTACTTTAAGCAAGATGCCATGCCTTAAAACGCGTTTTACTCGAAATGAGTTTTTTTTGAAAATGCTCAAACGGGGACAGCGCGATTGCTAAAAGAGTTTTGAAAATAATTAACTGAAATTTTTTGTGTATGTTCTGTACAATAGTTTTAACTTTTAGATTTATCAATCACTGTTTCATTACAAAATTTACAGTCCCTTATGTTAATATAATCACTATTTTTTAAGCCATTTTATATAATAACTAAGATAAAGTGCTCTAGTTTTTGTAAAAATTAAAATATCTCTTATCCTGAAGGTCATTTAAAGTGAATAACAAAGCAAGACATCAGAATTGAAAAATTTAAAGTCTGTTTATAAACTTTTGGTACAGAATGGGCTTCGTTTGTTATTTTTTGTACATTTTTACCTATTTTAGTAATAATAATTTCCTTTTCTCTTCTTAGTTGTAGCATATTTTTTTTAAATGCACTAAACAAATCTAAAAACCACAAAAAAAGTCCCCATATCTCCATTTTTTTAAAAAGTTGTCGCAAGTAGTCGGATACCTTAAGCTTTTTGAGAGAAACCTTTTTGACAATAAAATAAATACAGTTGCGTTTATATATGAAAAGATAACATCAGAAATGCCCATGAAATGGCATAACTCGCCACATTTTAAAACAGTTGGTAGATGGGGTCTATAAGATTGATTCTCCCTCAAAGTCGCAATTTGAAGCCACACAAGGACTACTGACGACGGACCACACAATTCTGAATAACGAGGACAACACTTAGCTGGTACCCTACTCTAAGAACTTCCACAACTTCAGCTAGCGGGAATTTTGAGTGGCCGCGGTAGCCAAGTAGTCTAGGCATCGGATCATGGCTAGCGTGTCATGAGTTCGATCCCAGTATCACTGAAGACCCGCCGTGTAGGGGAGCGATGCACGTTAAATCTGTTGCGAGCTCAAACATCCTCCTGTTGGTGTGGTGTGGTAGTTAGGAGAGGGGGTGCCAGCTCAGGTGTCGTCCGCATCACTTGACCGTAGTTCAAAATTATGCGAACCGTCGCCAAAAGCCCTCGTGCAGCTGAACAGTGGGACGTTAATATTCACTCACTCAGTGGGAATTTTGAGCCTGGACAGAATTAACACTTATCAGTCTTTAGCGAACCAGGTCTAAAGCCTGCGACCCAACAGAAACAACGCTGGCCAGAGTTTACAACCCCGATTACTCGGTTACTTTAGCCTCATGGGATCCATTAGTTGATAAATAAAAATTGTCTTTTGGGGAATCATATGGCATGACATAGGGGTTAGAGAGTGAGATCCGTATCAATTGGTCGCGATTAAGAGGTTCTTTGTCAATTATTATCTTGTCGTAAAAAGAACGTTATTTCCTAACAGTCAGCGAATTTGCTAGTAAAACAGTTTTATAACCAGTGGGCTAAAATAAATATTAATTAGAAAAATGACTCATGAATAGGAAGAATTTATTCGCGCGAAATAAAATAATAGTGAAAAATTCATTCAAGGAGCAGAATAAGTGAGAAGAATTCATTCATCCAAAAGCACAAAATTTGAGAGAACAGAATTAATTTCATTACGTAATCTAAATTTTTTAAAAATCCTTATTTAAATATATATTTATAAAACCCATCGTAGCTGGTAAATTTGTAAATTTTTAAATAATTGCAGTTTTACAATTAAATAATGCCGGAAGATTATAAACAAGAATTATAAAAAAAATTTTTAAGTCAATTTCTACTTTGAATGGGTTAATAGAAAGTATTTTATTAATGATTGAATATATATATGTATATAGGGAGAGAGTGAACTAATAGTAGGAATTGAAAAAAGAGCATGATTTGTCTGCATTGTTGTCAAACCCGGTTTGGCTAGTTTGGCTGAAAAACCGGTTTTCGACGCCAACTTTTATCAATGTTTTAACAGTTACATTGTTACAAAAAAGGAGAAGAATCTAAGTTGGCGTCGAAAACCAGTAATTAATTTAAATAATTTAATTTTAATTTAATTAATGACTTAATATTTGAAAAAACTGAATTAACATCCAGTGTCATCCACTATAAGTTTAAAAAAATTTATTTCAACTTGATTGGATGAATAGAAAATTTTGTATTAATTATTGAAAATTTGAACAAGATAAATATATATATATATAAATAAATATGTAGCGAGAGTGAGATAATAGAGTAGGAATTGAAAAAACAATTATTGTTTTGTGCCACGTGTGTACAAAAGTATCCTGAAAATATGTATTAATAATAAGCTTTTAGTACTCTTAACATAAATGAAACATAATAAAATGCTACGTATTTTGATGCCATCTTGTTTCCAAGTACAAAGAAGAAAAATTCCTTTTATTTAAAATACAAGTGCCTGTCACATTACTTTACTTTATCTTACATTTTACTATTTTCAAAATATACATAAGAAAAAAACGTTTTAAACCATAGAATTGTTTTGACCTGGTAACCTTTGAGATTATGTGTAATGCTGCAATTTTTGTATTAAAGGACAATTTTTTACCTATTTGTATTGTATTGAGTTTGAACAGATTTTATCGAATATTTTTACATTTATATATCCACTGACATTTGAACTTTTGACTTTGACTTAATTTTTTTTTAAATTTTCATTTTCATTTTTTTTTTTTTTTTGGTTTTGCGACTTATTTTACTTGTTTTTGTAATTTTCAAGCTGCCATTTTGATTTACATTTAAACTTTAAAAATATGCGCTATGTTTTTAGTGTATCTTACTCCTATATGCTACTATATCTGGAAAATGAAAAAAATTTTAAAAAAAGAAAATCTTTTCTCTTCGGAAATTTTTTTTTTATATTGTTGTCTAAGAGAATATTTTCCATTAATTTTTCTTACTGAAACTGTAATAATTAAAAATATCTTTTATAAAATACTCTAAGGAAAGGGAGACATTATTACATAAAATATTGACTTTCCAAATTTTTTTCGTATTATTTAACCAGAAGTTTTTTCACTTAACAATTTTAATAAATAATAAGTGGCATTTTCTTTTTCTGAACATTTACATGTTTTCAAATCCAGTTCAATCTAAGAATTTGAGCATTAATTTCTGTGTATTTAGACATTTAGAAAATATTCTTTTGCAGAAGGAAATTCATATCAGCGTTTAAAAAGAGTACTTACGTATTATACCGTCGACCAATTTCGTCAAATCAAAAGACGCCGCTAAATAAACGATCTTCAGCCAATAGTGATAACCATACCTGTGTATCTTCGAAGAAAAAATAATAATGTCAGCAATTAGCGACATTTTTTGAACTGGAGCCTTCTTTTGTTCAGGTGAAATTGGTCGACAGTATAATGCGTAAGTACCGAAAAAAGAATTATAAACATATGTAGGGAGCAGTTGGCCTTATTTATATGCGTAATATGGAATTAAATGAAGTTCTAATTTCGAAGTAAGAAATTAAATATTTTTTACTTTCTTCATTACCTAGGCCTAACATTGATATAATTAGAATATAAACATCACTAATGATGCGCAAGTAAATCCACCGTAGATTTTATTATACAATAGTAACAATTGTTATTGTCAAAGAGATCCTCTATGTCTTGTTTTCTTTTTCTACATACAACTTTACCGGTCTTTGGATATATCTCCTTTTTTGGTAAAATGTCAATTGTTTGAGTATTATTCATTAAAGTAGATTTTGTAATTATTAACTATTACTATTTTTTTAAATATCATTTATATACATTTTCACTTCGGCACCGAAAGACACTTCTAAAAATGCTGCTTTGCTTATTTATTACTTTTTGTCGTAAATATAGGGCACAAAAATGCTTAAAAAAGAATTAAAAATTTGAAGAATATTTAATTTATCAACATTACAAATTCTTGTCTTCTTATGACACACAAAAGACCTCGTTTTTGTTTTAAATTAAAATAAACGCAAATCTTTTGATGATAATTTGTATTTATCTTTAAAGAGTAAAGCAATTACAATGAAATTTAATGGACGATTAATCTCAACAAAAAAGTATTGACCTATTTTTTTTATTTAGAACTGAAAGTATATTTGATTCAAAGTGAAATAAGCACTCACGGGTAATTAAATAACATAGAGACATTTAATCAAGAATTGAATTTTACTTAATGTAATTTCTCTCCCTAGATGACGCATAAACATCGGTCGAGATAAATAATCTCTTTCTGATAAACTATATACCTTGATAAACTTTCTATGTCCAAATCCTCCACACCTCTTTTATATTTGTGAGTTCAACGGTTTTAGATATCTGAAGATGGCTTTGTAATTTCTTTTGCATGTATAATAAAAAAGATGATTGATTTGAATCAGGTAAAGAGTTGCCCCCTTTTGATTTTAATGTATACTAGGTTTGGCAATCTTTTTGACAGATTGTAAAGATTGGTGAAAAAGGTTAATGATGTAATTCTTTTTAATTAATCTTATAAATTGTTACTGTCAGTTGAATAATTTTTCGTTTTTTGTAGTTAGTCCAGCTTTTGCCGATTACCCATTTCAATTTTTTTGTTTTATTTAGTAAATTAAGCATGATGGTAAATTTAAAAACACATTGTACGAAGAAATGAATGATAATTATTATGCAAGTACTTAGAATGCCTTATATATAACCTCCTTACTTGAAAAGTAAGTAAATTATCGTAATTTGTATCGAGAGATGCGTGTAAGTTGGAATAAATTGATATGAACGATGATTTTATATTGCTTTAATAGCTTTGATTACGTTACTTAATTATTGTTATATCTATTGTCACGTATTTAAATTGTTCCTATTTACATTATAAATTATTTGACTTCGTGCTAATTCTCCGTTCCGAGTTATTCAAACCATTGTATTACAATAATTAGAAATTAATGGACTCATTCCGGAAGGAGGAGAGTTAAATATAAGGGCTGATTTTTACTGACTGAATTCTTTTTTCTCCTGAACTAGTTTCATATTGCTCATAATTTTTGAGTTTGGGCAAAACTCCGCAATACCTTAGTACTAAATTCAGAAAAAAGAAAGAAAAAAACCAGTTTTTGAGATAATTCATCTGTATTCCTAAACTTTGTAAAAATAATTTTTAAAATTTTCTCGCTTTCGTATTATTTTCTTAAATTCGATGTTCGGTTTTATTGCTATTTGTCTGGAACTTCTTCCAACTTGTTCCAATTTGATTCCTTCTAAAATTTAAATCCACTTTGATAATACTTTTACAATTTTTAAATCATCGATAAACTATTACTAATTTGAAAGACTTTTTTTGTTGCGGTAACATGGAGCCAATTGACTTTTATAATTGTTATAACAAATAACTAAAGCTCATTAACTATTATTATTTTTTGTCGCTATTTCATGGGATTTTTTCTTAAAAAAATTCCAAAACATTTTTTTATGACATGTCGTGCCAGAAAATAAAATAATAAATTGTTTTCATATTTTATTATTTCCTGATAAACTCAATTTCCTTCATTTACGAATAAAAAGAGCAAGTCAAAAAACCCAGTTCTGATTGCTTACATCTAAAAATGAATGTAAAAAAAATTATACCGTTGGAAAACATTCTCGGGTTGTCAAACTTAATTCTACATAAATAAGGAAAAGAATATTGGTGGTGCTTAAATTAAATTCATAATACTAGCATCATTTCCATTAATCATTGAGAACTAATTACTAAATAATTTGTTATTGTTTTTAATAGAACGCGAATTATATAAAATTCAAATGATTGTTACAGCAAGAGACTTATAAGGGAAATTATTGTTGATAAGCATTTGATTATTTTGTGACTTTGTACATTTTGCTCAATTTAATTTTGTTATGAATTTATTTATTTTGCTCAATTCATTTATTTTGTGAATTTTTTTTGTTAAAATCTAAAAAAAAGGCCTATTAATCTTTTGAATGAATGTGAGAATGCATTTAAAACATTTACAATTAAATACTTTTAATAATTCATTGATAATTAATATTACTAATGTTTTATTCAATTAATAATTTAATTTTAAGCAGTATATTTACTAGGTTTCTTTAAAACAAGACGCTGGACACTAATTGAGTAAGTTATTGAGACTACGTTAAATAGACGCGGCGTTAACATGTATGTCATATATATACTTAGGTAAACAATATTGAATCTCTCTCTCTGTGAATTAATTGTTGCCACCGTGAACAAAACAAAACTTATATTTATACTTTTCATTTTTATAATTTTACATTACTCTACTTCATTTAGAACTGTTTAAAACAGAAATTTTTTGAGATTAAACACACGCAGAAATTTATTATCAGTAATTAGAATTCATTATTTTAACTAAATTTTGTACGTATTGTATTTTATTTAAAAACAAAATGTTCAATCATTATAGTAATTTTCTATTGAAGTTAATATTAAAAAGAGCACAACATAATAAAATTAAAATGATTTGAGTCTGTGCTGACTTTTTCTTATATGAAAATTTTGCATGAAATAAATTTATAGCATACTGGAATTTCAAAACTCGCATTCTAATTTTTTAAAGAAATTTACGGTATTGTCAGAGTTTGCCATTTTGAATTTGAATTCGAATTTTGACTTGCCCAAATTTGAGCAAAGCGTAAGTAATTTAAATTGGAATTAATATTTCAAAAAATTTATCTTGTATTATGATTAATCAACATCTACATCAAGTTTTTCTCCAAGAAAAAAAAAAAAAGAAAAGAACACAATTAAATCGAAAAGCAACTACTTCCCTTTTGTAACAAGACGGACCTTACAAATGGTCCTAGCTACAAATCTACAGAAAAAAAGAAAGGAAAAAAAAAAGACTTTTCTTTTCTGATCTAGTGACCTTAATATCTTCCATGTCCTTGGGTGCCCTCGCTGATGAAGAACCTAGGTGGGATGCATCAAAATTAAGACTCTGCGGTCTGTTGCGCGGGCCACTCGAAAACAATGAATTCAGGGGCACCTACAACAATAGGACCCCCCTTTTTGTAGCTGAATGGTCAAAGTTAAAGGTTGAGTTTGGGGTGTGTCGGGCAGCGCCTTACCTTGCGGGATAGGAGGGAGGTGCACATCACAACTTGGCACATTGTTTGCTTGCAATCCATCTCCTTTACGCCCGCAAAAAGTGACCGTGTATCGTTCTGCGTGACGAAAATTACAAAAGAACTATTACATTTCACCAGAGGGTAATAAATATTTTTGTTCTGAAGGCTGTCATTCTCTAGAAGTTTCATTGTTGTTTGCCAGTTTTTAGGATTTCCCACCGTATGTATGAATGATGGCTTCTGTACGGCCTCCTAAATATTATCGCTTTATTATATATATATGTACCATTACAACTAAATACTTTTTAGGTAATTATAGAGTTTGGGATAATGGATACAAATTATAATTGTAATGGTAATCGCGTTATCAATACGTCATTAAAATTTTCAATACTTTTAACTATGCTTCAAGCAAATAATAATAATAATGAAATTTTCTCAATCGATTTAGGATTAGCCACGAGTTTTAACTAAATGATGTATTTAAAACTTAATGTTATTTTGAACCATCACATTACATTAAAAATAATAGGTTTTGCATTGTTTTTTTTCTTTGTGAATTTTTGGGAAGCTGTTATCTATTGGTCACGGACACGAGCTTGTAGCCGGCGTATCATAAATTAGAGCCACAGTGACATTAAGACCCTCAGTGTAGAGGAGCTGATGTACATTAAATTTGTCGTGACTCAAAGTACTCCCGTGGCGTGGTGTGGTAGTATGGAAAGGGAGTACCAGCTCGGGTGTCCTGAACCGAGTGTGAGTGGATGAAGCATTTTAACCATGGAGCCAATTACGAGGTTCGTTGCCAATACCTCTCTTGTTGCTTTACAGTGCGGCGGAAATAAACATTCACTCACTCTCATTTGGGAATTTTTCTCTGAATACAATTTTATTTTTATATTTATCAATTGAATTCAAGTTACATAAAATTTCTCCTTATGTTAATAAAATAATTTCAAAATTACAAGTAAAGACATTGCGTAATTGTGGTTTGTCAAAATGAAACATGTTTCACAAAAATGCGGTTAAAAACAACTTGGCTTTAATTCTAAGTACTTAACACAATTTCCTTATAACACATTTTTCTTTATGTGTTATAAGGAAAATTTTGCAAACATGAGAGACCTTGAAATATGTGATATTATGCTGAATGAAGTTATTAACATTGGATGTAAACCAACAGGTCTTAGAAAAATAAGTTTATTAATTAACAATAATAAGATTTCAGTTCTACTACCGTAGTTAACAAAACTAATGTATTTTAAATAATTAATTGATCAGTGGCGTAACGGAGAATATTAGCCCCCCCCCCTCTGCAAAGTCAGGTCCCAAGTTGGATCTTACAAAGGGTACCTAATTGGCGTCAATCAGATTTTGGGCTCCCTAAAATTCTGGGCCTACCCCTGAGATACGGGGGGTTGCGGGGTGTACGTTACACCTCTGGAGTTGACAGAAATTTATAAAATATAATTGAAATATTAATGCAAAAAAAGTTTGAATTTGTGAAGTTACTTTTACAGAATGGAATCAAGTCACTGAAATCATCAAGTAATTCCATTCATACAATAAAATAAGTTCTTAATTTCCGTAGTTTAAAAATAGTTACAATGGGGAGCCTTTTCAAAAAAAATTATCAAATTTTCCTTCCTGGAAATGAAAAAGTTAAACATTTTCCCAGTTTGTTATTAAATATATATTAAAAATGAAATAAGCATGTAATTAAAAGTGTTAAATAAATTAGATTTACTCAATGATAAAAATAATTGTCAAGATTTCAATGATTTCTATAAAATTTTCTTAAAAATTGAAACGATTTTGATGTAGGTAGGAAAATAATCTGATTTCACTATCGCAGAATGCAAAAAATGAATTCCAATCGGTATTAGATACTTTTTAGGTTAATTAGAAGTAACGATAGATCACGAAGGAACAAGAAACGGAACATGAAGATTTAAAAACGATATGAAGTGTGTGCAAATGAAGCGAAATCTATTCTCAAACTTTTTTTACTGGTATATCACGCCAAATGCTGACTAAACAATGTTATTCTGTCCAAGATTTAATCAAATTTTGCCCTATATTATTCCACAAGATAATCCTTCACGAAATTAGTTTTTATTCCACGAAACTTAACCCTAAAACAATATTTGCATGGCACCAATGGGTCAAAATTCCATGAACTCAATGATCGTTTTGCAGATTTTTCTGAGAGAGAAACAATTCTTAAAATTCTCCAAAGAAAGGGAAATTCGCCTTAAGAGATTAATTTCAAGAAAGTTTTGATAAAAAAATAATAATAAAAGCACCAAAAGGCTGCTACGCTCGCATGAGTTGTTTGTTCAATGACCACACCTAATATACCAGCTGGGAATGATCTAGGATAAAACCCAGATTTGACCCAGTTCTAGGCCACGCCCGTGGCTAATCGTAAGCGAAAGAAGGATTTTAAAAATGCATATCTGAGAAAAGCTTAATTTTCATTCTTAATTCGATTCTTTTCTTATAATTCGGCCGTGACCGGAAAAAAGTGCAGGCTTACTATTCACAATAGGACTTAAAAGGAGAGTCTGGCGGGGCTTGTGTTGAAATTGAAGGGGTAGGTGCGGTGCACTAGATAAAGAGGGGTGTGAAGTTTTCTTAACATTCATTGCATTTTCTAGAACTTTCTTGGTGAAATTGATAATTGCTTCCTGTCAAACAAGCCAGTGAATTTTAAACTTAATCAGACGATTCATTTGAAATTAAAGCCTTTATAAAAGAAATAAGAGAAATTCTCTCTCTCTCTCGTTTCTACTATCTGCTTATGGGTAAAGAAATGAGCATTTAGCAATTTTATACTAAGATATTCTAAAGAATTTTGGAAAATAAATTTAAAATAGGTCAAATTCCCATCAGAGGAAGAATCTATCAAAAAAAGAACGTAAACAAAGTCGTTATAAATCGTTTTCTGCCAAATTAATGTATCATTATCATCAGTGACATTACGTCAGTTTAACTAAATTTAATTACCAAGGTCTCTGTCTTAATTGTATGAAAAAACCACATAAATTATTGCAACAGAATTCGCAATGTTTTGGCTAGTAAGAAAAGCTCTTAAAGAAATTGTTTAAATATACATTGAAAAAGTAAAAGTTAAAAAACAAACAATGTCTAAAAAATATGCAACTTGCTTCAAAATTGTAAAAAGTTTTCAACCATTGTATGTTTACAATCAGTATTCTTTGTTAGAGGTTAGTTAGAAAAATGAAATTCATCTAAACATAAATAAATTTTACACTTATTGGATTGGATTGGATTGATAAAACTCTTTACTTCGAAACTAAAAGTATATCTTACATTTATAAGAGATTACACAGTTACAAATTAATCTCTGAAAAAAAAGATCTTATCATATGAAGGCATATAATTCAAGTTACTAAAAGACAGTCGTATTTATTCTAAATTCAAAGTAACATAACTTTAATACTAAGAAAATTGCAACCACGTTTGTGGTTATTCATTTTTCACATTACCATAAGATGAGCTTTAAAATAGTTTTGGTTTCCAACTTAATCTTTGATTCTCTGATAAGACTTAAATCACACTTCAAAACAAAGACAAAGACCTAATTTATTCGTAAATGTGATTATATGCATACATATAAATTAAAGTTGTCCAACCGGAACACACAATACAAATGAAATAAAATTCATCATGACATGTCCTAATGGTATTATACCTTCATAACAAAAAAGAGAATTTCCACAAGAGAGAAATATTCCAAACTATAAAAGCTTGAGGCGCTACAATATAGATAAAAGTATTACATAATTTATTATTGACCAAAATATTCATCCAGGCATATCTTATGGATTTCGACAGGTTAAAACCTATGTAATCTTTAATTATTATTTCTCATGACTTTTTTTACAATGCTGAAAATAATGCAATCTCTTTATTATTCTGATGGCACTTATAATAAGATATTGAATATTACCAAATCTGGAAACTTTAACTGCTTTCTTGCTCTTAGAAGGGAATTTGAGCACTCAATGATTTTAAGAAGTAGGTTTCTTTTAGATATTGCAAAAGTTACTGTATACTTAATAAAGTAAAGCCCAAATTAAATGCTTTATAGTAAGGTCATTAATAACGTGGATTTTGCTCTAGATTATTTGAATTTCTAGGGAATTTGCAATATAAAAAACAGGTATTGCATAAACGCAATTTTTTAAAATATAGTTTTGGGCACAGGTAATAAAATGATACCATTTTAAGTTCATTAATTCACTTTTATCCATTGAAGCCTTAAAAATAATGCAATTCAAATAATTGGCTTGTGTCCATAAGTAGATTTAGAAAAAGAGTGAAAAAACGAGTTTTTCCTTCTCAAGACAGAGAAAGTTAATTTGAATTTCTTGTGAAATAGTTTTAATTGGGAAGAATTTAAATAGTTATAAGTGACCTTGTACTCCACCCTGGAAAGTTTTCTGCATCCGCCTGTTTGTGTCATTGTTTAATTAACAAAAATATCGCTCATTTTAAGTGTAATGATTTTTGATAAAGGAGAAATATTTTCTTTGAGAGAAATATGCAATTAATCCAATGCTGACTAAATATAATTCATATGATGAATATAATAACAAAAGTCAACAATAACGTAAGCGAAACATTATCTAAAATAATGGAAATATTATTTTTATAAATTGCATAAAAAATTAATATTCAATTTGAATTTTCAAAAAAAAATTTTATTTTTAGATCCTTTTAAAAGAAGTTTGCGGAAATCCAAGGATTGTACTCGAGACAATGGTGGCATTCGAATCAAGTTCGAGTTTTGATTTTGCTAAAACAAGTAGCTATTGTCCATAAAAAAAACCGGGCAGTATCTATGTGGCGTGATGTGGGCGTTTAGAAAATGATGTATCAGCTCAAATGTCATCCCCGTCATCCGATAGTGGTTAGAAATTATGAAATATGTTGTCATTGTCCCTTGTGTACTACTAAAATATCATTATTCAACACATTTTAAAAGAGAATTTTGTTTTGTATTTGCCTACTTAAATGTGTTGTATTTATATTTTAATAATAAAAATTAAAAATATCAAAAATAAGATATACTTAATATTTTTAATAATATATAACAGGTCACAGTCACACGAAAACTACAAACACGTGATTCCAGCCAATCAGTTCGTCAATAAATGTTGCATGATTAGACACATAATAAATGCAAGAACGTTTCCAGCCAATCAGTTCATGCCCTACGACGCTGTTGCCAACTTTTGTTTCTAGCAAAAATTTATTTTACAAATATAATTTTTTAAACGATAATGCACATAGGTAAAGAGAGTGAATTTAATTTAAAAATACAAGTGTAGTAAAAAATTTTTTTTTTTTAATTTTGAAAAACTTTTTGTGAAGAATCTTAATACTTGATCATCTTTATCAAATTATCCAATTTGAAGTTTTATCTAAATTTTACAAGTAGAATAACTAGTACATGTTTATTTTTAGTTTTGAATTCAATAAAGAGCACGTGATTTCATTTATCATATTTTAACAGCCATTGCATTTGTAAAAAATTAAGTAAAATTATCTGGCTATACTTTTATTCTGATGTCATTTTCCTTGATCAAGTAACAGTAAAATTAGAGCATATGTTTCTTTTCTCTACTTTAACGCTATAAACATCAAATAGTTTATTATATGGCCTTTAAAATTATTTTATTTTTATATGAAAGTCTTTTATGGTCAAGATAAAACTGAATTATTTTTTTCCCTCGAAGAAGGAGCAAAAACGAAAGTGTGATATAGGTTCTGAACACACAATTATTGGGTAATCGACCAAGAGACGATGTCCAGTTTATCTGGGTCGCTCGCTAACATATGGGTTCGGAAATCAGTCTAAAATCACATTCGTATCATCGCTCCAAGCGAAGAGTTTGGTAATATTATAAAATTATTGAGTTCATGTCAATTTAAAGCAGGCATAACTCTATATTTTACCTTGCAATGGAGATCCATTGATGACTGCATAAGTAACTGTCTCGAATAACAATCGAAGTTCTGTTTGTTTATCTTACATCGACCGATCACGATTTCAATCACAGGCACGATTATTCTATTTTATTTATTCTTTTTTTCATTTTTTTGGTGAAAGTGAACGAGACGCTTTATAACAGAGGAATTTATTTCCGAGCTTAATACATTTATTATCAGTCCTTTTTTTTATATTCTCAATGGTATTAAGAAACTTAGACACAGTTTCCGGTAGAATATATATGACCTGGATTCAGTTATTATTCTAAGAAGTAAAATAGCAAATCTAATTTATGCTTGGTAGTGAGAATTATATATCTTAGAAAATGAATAGATTGACATTACAGATAATTATTTAAAATCATTAACGAAATACGAATAGAGTTTTTGTTATTTTTTCAAAGGTTGTTGTGTGTGCATTATATTGATAAAAATATATGAAACATGTATTTTTTAACTAGTTTAAATACTTTTTAATACAAAGAAAGCATTATTATTTATTCTTTGAAAAAGCTTTTTTGTTAAATTTTGTTAGTATCTCTTTACAATAAAATAATAGGTAATTTTTTTTTCTGCTGTAGAAGGAATGCAAAACTCAGAAATTTTTTTTAATTGATACTTGATGTATTATTAAATTATTAAATAATTTCAGGAATTTTATTGAAATGTTATAATTTATAGTATTTATTTTTGGTTGGTGAAAAAATAAAATTTTACTCCTTTCTTCGATTTGGCACTTAAAACTCATTCAATGCATTAAATAGTTGATATCTAGTTGCTAATATTTTCCGGATTTATTTATATGTTTCATTTTAAACAAAAAATTATTTAGATTATTCACTATTTAAGCAAGTTTCAAGATATTTGTTTCTTACAACAAAAAATTTCTATAATTTTTTAAAATACTATACAGATTTTTAAGATTTTCTTAGTTTTAGATGCAATAGTGCACGAACATTATATTTTTTTATGAATATAAAACACAACTGATGCCTATAAAACCATTTCGATTTGCAAGTGGACACTTAAAATATCTCGCCTTTGAACAGGGGCTAAAATTTTTTAAGATCTGTGTGAAGTGTAATGTGCACAGGCATCATCTGAACACATTTAAAAGCGCTTAAATTTTGACTTCGACGGGGTGTTCTTAAAACCTCTTTTATTTTTGGATGTCTTGCATGTATACGGACTGAGGGAGTTAGTCTAGTATTAGATAGCCCAACTAGGGATTGGAAACAATAACAACAACAAATTTTTCCATATTACTTCGCAGCGCAGTATTATATTTTCTAAAATAACAAAAATTATCTATTTTGAAATCCTAATGAAAATTTTAGTATATTGAAGATCTAGATGGACAAAAGCCGTAAAACCCAAACGAAAGTTTTAATATTTTACTGAAATCATTGGAAATATATTTTATATTAAAATATGCATTGAAATACATATTTGGAATTATATCTTGCAATAGGAAAGAATTTAGATTATAAAGAAATTTTACATGTATTGCATCACCTTATAAAACTGAAACTCTTCTAATAAACTTACATGATTTATATAGTTTGACGAATTTTGTGCGAAGCCTATTTTAAAAAATACGAACAGTAGAGTAAGAATTTTTTTATGAGCAGTTTTTAGAATATTAATTTGCCCTGATTCACAGTTTAAGGTTTAAGGATCTTGATAAAATGATAACCTATTGGTACAAAAATTAAAAAAGGGAAGATATCATACTTAATGTGCAGTATATTTAACCCACGAAGTAACTCTTTTCATTAAAAAAATAAATGTTCATCGAATGTGGGAGAAATAATTATTATTCTTTCGAAGTTCAATGTGGTCAGAAAGTCCTTTCAAGTACTTTCTTGAATCAATTTTCTTAAAAAAACCCTCCCAAAACCAGACATTTCAACAGATAATGAAACAGATTTAAATCTTCTTGTGAAATAAAAACTAGCACTTCACCACCTACTGAGAATGAACAGTACTTTAAGGACATCGAAAAATCAGACGTTTAATACATTCCACAGACAAAAGCGCGCCAAAGTTCTTCCATTGTTTACGAACACAATCGAGAAATACCATTGCGTGTCGGAAGTAAGTGAAGGCGAGTTTAGAGACAAAAGTTCTGCTTCTAACCATCATGTGGGTTTTGAATAAATTCAAACGAAAAAAAAACGCTTATTACTGACCCACCTCCGCTATGGAATGAATCTTAACAGGTGTAGGCAGATTATGTTGTCAACATCTTTTTTCTGGTTAATAATTATGCTCAAGAGTTTTTTTGACAGTTGTGGTAATGGGCAGATTTTTGAATAGGATAACAAACACAACTCAATTGTTATAAATAAAAGATCGTATTGAAGTTTTGATGAGTCTATTAAGTAATAAATGATAAACATCAAAAGTAGAAATTCTAAAAACCGTTCAAAAGTAAAATCAGTTTTAATATGCAAATTGAATTTGAAATAATTGAATTTTATTTTGATTTGCTTCCAGGGACACCTTTTTGAAATATCAGGATGTTAAAGCCTTCCAAACGATATGAGAAAACTGTTTTCAGAGATTTATTACATGTTTAACACACATTATCCACATTGTTTTTTTAATGTTTTCTCTTAAATATAGAAACTTTTTGAGATTTAATAATTAATGAAAAAAAAACCCGGTTCCCAAATATTGTTAATTTTCAAAAGTTCCACCTAATTATTAATTCCGGAAACTTTTAAAAGCTGTAGTAGCTCAATATGATTATGGTTACAGAAGTCTACGAAGCTCAAGTAGAGTAGAAATATTAAGTTATACTTGTAATAAGGACAATCACGCGCGTGCATATATAATAAGAGGCTATTGCACTTAAATAAATCAAAGTCCTCAAATGGTGTAGGATGGAGGTTCAAAGAAGGAAGTATTGACTCAGGTACCACCCTTACCTTTTTCAAATTATGAGGTCTGCCACTATAAATCCCTTGTATTGTTTAATGCGATTCCAATACAAAACAAATAGATATTTTTGAAACTAGGCACAGACGTTTCTTTAGTATGATGGAAAGAAAATTCATTAACTAAAAACACAACAAATTTCGAAAATTATTATATGCCATATCCATTACCATTTGAAAGATTATATGCGCTTGAATTTCTTCAATAAATGCATTATTTTGACATGATTTTATAAAAGTTTTAAATCGTTTTGGATAAAAAAAACTTTGACACACACGTTAAGCAATGCAAGTAAACTCATGCTCATACATTTTAGTAAATTTAATTTTAAGAAATATTTTCCCTTTTTAAAACAACGTGAAAAGAACCATATATATCGCATCGAATAATTTGTATAAGTACATGAAAATTAGAATTATCGTACTTTGTAAGTGTAATTATTTGTTGATAGGAATATAAAATGGTAGTTTTCTTGGAAAAAGAAATCTATTAAGTCTGATAAATTCGGGTTTTTTTTTTTTTTTTTTTTTTTTTGCATTCTTTTAGGTGGGGTTTTTTTAAAACAATTTTTCAACAGAATGTCACAAGTTTAAATTTACTGCAAAATTGATACTTCTACAACTTTCATATATATTATAAAAACGGAAAAATAGGAAGAGAAATCTTACTGAAAAACATCTTGTCTAATTTTTTAAATCGATTAACAGATTCTTAATTTTTTTTTAGTTTAGTAATAGTTTACAATAAAAGTTTCTCTAAACAACATAACTAACAGAGGGGGGAAATTAGGGCAAAAAAGCAATGATTGCGAAGTAAATTCTACCCTGCTTCCTTGATGATGATAGATGCCTTTTCTTAAAAATACCCTCTTCGAGAATTTTTTTTATTTAAAAAAGAAAATTAGCATATATACTGTGATAGACGCTGATATTCAAGTTTTCAAAGACGTGGTCACTCTGGTTCTGACAACAAACAAATGCTTCTTTGTTGGCTATTGACCGTAATTGCTGAGAGGAAGTGTGCTGCTGCCTTATGGAAAACTAAAATATTACAGACGATTCAGGCTTCTCAAACAGAGGAAAGACGCACCTATTGTTGAAGACCTTGGACGACAAAAACTTGGATGGAATGCTGTTCCGGAGAAAATCGCTAAGTTTTGGTTTACCAACCGTATGAAAGCAAGGCAACTCCAGGTTTTCTTTTTCGGACACCTACAAGAATAACCTTTCACCAACTGACCTACATCCGATGGCCAAAAAGACAAACCTCTGGGAGCATCGGAGGTTGGCTAGTTTAATGGCATACGGTACCTTGCTTTGTCACGCTGGCGTTTGGTGGGGTGACAACAACAGGCGTAGACCGAAAAACACAGAATGAATTTCTTCAATGTTAATGCTTTAGAGTTGTATGGTGGCATTTTTGATTTTTTTCTTTTAAATTGAAATGGGATTTCCCTTTTCACCTTTACATTCATATTAAATGGCATAAAAATACGAGCTTGCTATCAAGGGGAATGTTGCATTAACATGAACTGCGTGAGTGATTTGATATTTTATAAATATTTATCAAGGGATTTCTTCCATGTTTTCATCAGTGAAAGTTCTTTTGAACCACAGAGTACCGAATAAATTTTTTCAAAATGTGATTTGAATTTGCTGAAATGCAGTATTATAAAAAAATCAATGAAAGTTACTATTTATCTCAAATTACCATTTCATTCAATGAGAAATATATATGATATTTTATAGCTAAAATTGAAAAATAAAGTGTATTTACAGCATTCGGAAGAATATTCTTTTAAATCTTTGTGTATCTTTTTTGTAATCTTTTGTATATCTTGTTAAATAAATTGAGAGAAAGAATTTTTTTTTTAAAAAAAAGTCATTATTATACATTTTTTTAATTCGTAAATCCAAATTTACCAAAATAACTATTATTTCTCTTGTTAAGTCCTTTGTGTTTCCCAGTTATAAAACATATTCAAAGACAATCGAATAGTCTAATCAAAATTGTAAATAGAAATTGTCAATACCTTAGTTTGGTTACAGTATTAATTCTTAAATTATATGTTTTCAGTCAGAAGGATAGATAGGCATCGTTCAGCAATCATAAAATAAGACATCTCAAAGCTGAAATAATGACATATTCCTATCATTTGTTTCATCTAACTGAAAATTTACATTTTACTAAAGCAAAAATTAAAATTTGCATTCAAAACCCATACTTTATTAATAAAATTTCCCAAATATATATTACCATGCAGAATTTTTGAGAATTTTCCTGCTTCGAATGAAAAAAAAAAGTTCTGCTGTTGTTACTAATCACACTAATCGAGGCCCACGAAATTCGTCGTGGCTAGATTATGTCCATCGTTTTGGCCACAGCTTTGAGCATTATAAAGGTGACAGTACGTTTTGGCTCCATTCCGCTCCCATTTTGACGGAGAACACTACGGATGTGGTCCAGGAGTTTTTTCCACTCATTTTGCTTATCTCCAACCATCCGGCTTGCCGAATATTTAGAATGGCTTCATGTCACACCGTTACTATACATTCACAAACATCCATACCCTCTCCAGAATTCAAACCCTGACCTTTCGACACAGCACTCAGCGTCACTAACCACTATTCTGTCTTATATCATTAATGGAAATCTAATTTTAAAGTCCTTATGAATAGACAATAATGCTGTCAATCGTATTGCATAAGAATATATTTTAACATTATATATAATGATGGTATACGCATATAAGAGCAATATTAAGAAATACCCTTAAATCAAATGACAATTTTCAAGAACATTCAGCCTCATTTCAAAAAGTAAATTAGATTATAATTCCATTTCTTATATGTTTAGTGGGCTAGTTTTTATTCTCACGTTCCCTTTCATAAATGACCAGCAAGCAAAATAACGTGGATGGTAATAAAAATTCTCACTGATGGATTGGACCGAAATGTCTTACTACTTCAATTTGACACGCTTCATCAAGAATAACGATTCTGAAGTCCAGAGAAAGCCTCATACATATTCTTAATTTCGAAGTAATGGTGAAAATGATGGATAACTGCAATCTGAAAACCCGTTTGAAAATAAATGTATAACGGAACTCATTGAACTCAAATGAAGCTTGCAGTGATAAAGGAAAATAAACATTTTAGAATTTAAATTCAGGATATAATCGAGAGTCAAAATCAAGTGTTCCTTATCAGCTTTTCTAAGTATCTTCGTTGAACCACAGTTTAAAAGAAATCATCATTTAAGATTTATATCGTTCGTGCAATTGAATGGTTAGCTAAAATAAGTTTTAGCACAGACAGGAAATTTTTAAGAATACATTGTTCCTCACAGGAATTTATCTAAGTTATCAATATTGCTTTTTGGTTTCTATTAAGAGAAAATTATTTTCCTTCTATATTTCGGTTCCTTTACCAATGCGTCTCGATAATTTTCTCCCTTAAACAATGGTTGTTAACCTTTCTCGATTACGTGATTAGCATAGTAAACAGGCACTGATTTTTAAAACTCTGCTCTAAAATTGTTGTTATCGGTAACATTTTATGAAGCGTGTATGAATAAACTAACAGGAAATCTCTTTTAGGTATCTTTGTACTAATCCTTCTTTGAATTTTTTAAAACTACTTCCATTGTTAAAATGCGGTGAGCTGTACAATATAAAAATGGTTCAAAAAGCTACTAAATGATAGATATTTGAATTTTGAATCTTTTTTTACATCAAGATGGCATATATATTAATACCTTAATCATGAGCTAGGGTGATAAATCGAAAGGTAAATAACATAATTCGGTATACTGAGCTATTCCATCTAACGGCATATTGATATATTTTACGATACTTATTAAAGTAAAAGCTAAATATTTATCTTAAGGAAGATAAATTATATAATAAATTTCGAATGAGTTGTTACATCATGAATCAGGAATAATTCTTGAATCTTGATTGATTTGAGAAACAGAAGATTTTTAGAGTCGTAATTAGTAAGTCTAAGACTGGTTCCTGGATTTGACAATAACGTAGCAAAAATGCTCCAATTACATTTTAATGTTGAATATAGAGTAAAGTATTAAATAGAACTTTATGAATATAAGAAAACTGCGAGACATTAGAATTGTTTTTATTTTATGTATACAGTAATACCTCGACTTATGCTACCCCGACTTACGCAAAACCCGGAGTTATGCGATTTTCAAAACTCGTCAATTCGTCTTTTGTGTGAGCGCTTTTTTTCCCATCTCTCCAGAGCCTGAGGAAATTGGTAATGTGATTGAAGAAGTTGTCGCGCGCGATCTTGCAAGGCACAAATAAATTTAGAAGTGGAAAGTGACGAAGTTCAAAAACTGCTGGATTTCCACAATTAAGAACTGGCAATTGAAAAGCTCATAGAAATGCATGAACAAGAGCAAGATATTGAAGAACTTCTGTCCTTAGACCCAGTTCAACTAGAAGATCCAATGACCGTTGGGAATTTGACAGAACTCAATTTAATTGAAAAAGGGTTACAAATTTTAGAAAATGTAGACTCCAACGAAGGCGTATTTTTCAACAAAACAAGGGGAAAATTATTAGCATGATCCGAGGAAATTTTGTGGGAGAAAAAAAATTCTTTGAGCCGGTAGACTACTTTGTTAGATTTTATGAAACCTTCTTCATGAAAATAACTTTGGTTTGCGATTTTGTATCTGTGTTATTTAAAATTTTGACAAACATTTTTTTTCTAAATTATTATTTTCTTTCATCTCCGCCCCAGCTAAAAATTTTTTATATTGTATTTATTAGCGAAATCATACCCGACTTACGCAACTTCGATTTACGTGATTATCACTCAGTTCCCTCTATCGCGTAAGTTCGGGATATTACTGTATTTATAATGAAATTCAATCGATTTTTCTTTGTATCGATTAAAAAGACAAAGGAAGAGAGAGAATGATCACTTATGGAAAATAACACTAATAGCGAAGAAAGAAAACTATATCAAATGAAAAACAGCGTTATTTAAAATACATATATATTTTCAGAAAATGAAAAGATCGATAAAGATTTTAGCTATTTTTATAGAATAATTTCTTTAAAACCCGGAACTGAATTCTTTTTAACAATAGAATTTGCTACTTCGGACAAAAAGAGAAACTATTTTCTTTAAAAAGATAACTATCCGAAACAAATGCAAGAATCGATCTATTATTAAGGCTTTCGATTTTATAATTATTTGTTCTAGCTTTGCATGCAGTGTTACAATGAACAGCAAACTACTGCAACAAAGAAACTGCAATTTTATGTCATTTGCTTGGTTGATAGCATTGTTTTCTAATTTTAATTTCTTAACTTTTGTTAAAACAATAGCTTTGTTAAGAATTTGAGTAGTCAAGAAGGGAGGAAAAAGATTACTGTTTTTTTGACGTAAAATGATGGTGACCCTGGCCATTATTGGGAAAATGAATATGTTATGTATTTCCGATCATTTTAAAAGTTCAATGTCTTGAATAAATTGGCAGAGGAGATTTAAAATGTTGCATTCTTAACAGCATGGTCTTTATTTATTTATTTTGAGTTTCTTACACAGGTTTGAGATTACCTTGATAACTCTTAAATCCATAGCAAATAAATACGTAAAACGAAGAGGAGGACTTTATTAAATCCTTCACCGACCATTTTGTGGTTTACTTTCAGTTTCTCTATTTGAAATACCTGATTCATATAAATATATTTATTACTGAAGCATCTCTGTCAAAGATGCAACGTGCTGTATTCTAAAGTGACAAATAATCTTACTAAATGCAAAGTGTGGTTTAAAAAAATGTTTGCGGTCGATTTAAAGTCACCAGGGAGGCTCAATTTCACCGCCTCGTAGATGTCACAGTAGAACTAACGTAAGATTGATCGTTGTACATGGAATGGGCAAAGGAGTTAGTTTACAGCGGTAAAAGGGAAGATATTTTCTATCCCACTAAAAAAGGTCTAGAGCAGGCATGGGCATTAAGTCGATAGCGATCGACCGGTGAACCGCCAAGACATTTTGAGGTGACCGCCTTTACTAAGACCTAAGACGCGCATACTAAAAGAAACATGTCTGTGGAACGCCGACGCTAGTTAGACTGGAGAATCGGCTTTTCACAATCGATTCGATTATGTTTACTTAGCAAATGATTCAATAAATGTGTAGACGACACATGTACCTTCATTGTAGCACACGATGATGCGTAACATGTTTATACTGCAGCTGAAGGGGAAAAAAGTGATCATCACGATGCTAGCCGTATAAATGAATTTTTCTCCACACGCCGACTGAAGGTAGAATAAATGTTGGTTATCAGTTTTTCTCTCGTGGTTGCACGGAATTGGGTATTGAAACATCCTACACTACACGCTTCCGCGCAATTGGTTTCTCGAATTGATACCATGTCCCGCGATGGCGCTGGAATCGGCAGCGAACAAATGCAAGAACATACGCCAGTTTAAGATTCATCGGTTCACGTATGTTCTCTGCTCGCTGCAATCAATACGTCCACGCTCCAAGGTATGGCTGTCGCTTATAGTTGTTCAAGCATTCAACTTGACAATTGTGTGTTACTTGTGTTATTTTAGTACAAATAGTTATCTGTCATACTTTAAAAGAGGGATACAATGTCGAAAACAAATGTTGAGAAAAGAGAGGATACAATTTCATTACACAATGGCCACACCTACGCCACTGGGTGGTCCGCACCACCTTAAAAATATTAGAAGTAACCCATACCCTGCAAAAATCTGCCCACCCCTGGTGTAGAGAGGGAGGTTCTACGTTATTGCTGAGGTCTGCAAAACTACCAAGCTTCCATTCATCGTCGCGGTGTCGTTACTATGCGGCGCTGAGGCATTTGAACCATGGTGTCTCTTACTTCTCTTACCTAGTAGGCATTAGAAGAGCCGCGTGCTAATATGCACTATAGCTCTATTTTCTTCACATTCCTCAGCCTTAAGCAATGCAATTGCTACATTTAGTTTCATTGTCTATACAGATCAGCGGGTTGTCAATATGAAGAACGATTATGGAAGACCTCAAATTAATAATCGAGGCTATTTCATTCCAATTTATGTTAAAGAATGTGTCATTTATTCGAATTTGAATCTAAATTCGAAGATGTTCTAAGTATTTGGAACGCCAGGTAATTTGTTTTGAAACATTTAGGATAGTAAATTTGTGTATCATTTCTTAAAATTTAGATGAATCCTTAAGGTTCATGGTGGCCTAAGATGTCAAAAATTTATTTGGCTCACTAGACGATTCAAGTTCTTGTGTCTTAAGGCAAATCTGACAGTGTGTGACTGCAATCAGACTTCTTCCTTTTAACTGGAAAAATGATATGTTGTATATTTCCAAGCAGTTGCATCATGTAGACGAGTCACATGTTGACTCGTATATCGCGCTCATGGTTCTATATTATCATCTTAGTTGGCGTAAAAGCTTGTATTATTAATATTCATTACATAATTATTTGAATGACAAAAGGGGATAATTGAGGTACTCTGCTATTTTTAAAAATTCTTAATATGCAAAATTCTAAATATTGGCATATTTTACTCTCGAAATTAAACATCTTTGTTAAATTTTTTGAATCTCTTGTATTTTCTTATTTATAGTTTAAATATTTTGTGGATTGACTTTTTAAATCAGAAAATCTATTATTTATTTTTTTGATTTTGATAGATGATTTTGTAGCGGTTTTTCACGCCTTTTTCTTAACTAACCTGAGAGACTATATACCGTTTATGACATTTCAATAAGAACTCGCCTTTTGAAGGAACTATGGTATATACAAATAGGTATCATTATTTATAAAGAGCTATATTGAATAGGAGGAGAGGGTACGGCGAAGTGTAAGTGAATGCTTTCAAAACAATAAGGGGAAGGTATTAAAGTTCTTAAAGTTCAACTACGAGAATGAACTCAAAATAAATTTATTTCAAGATAGTAGTGCATCCTTCAAACTTCATTTAAAAATAAATAATATTAATTAAGGCGACACAGTGCAGTTCACTCTTGACTAAAGTCAGTAAAAAAAATCAAATGAATCTTCTTAGCCTAAATTATTTTTATATATTATATTTTTCTACTATCTTAAAAAAAATTGAAAACTAAGTTTAAAAAATCAGAGTTAGGATAACTTTCGTGTTCGCTTTTTTTGTTGACAGTTCAAAGATTTATAAGACAGACGTGTCTCAATTTGAAAGAAAAAAAATAATGCTCCATGATTTATTTTTTTACCTAAATTCAATATTATGTATCCCCCCCTTCCAAGACATCATTAAAATCAAAATGCCATTTCAATTTCAATAAACCTCGTTCATCAATTGCATTGGTTATAGTTTAATGTGCATTTTCTACTTTTCAAAAAAGGGCTTCTCAATAGTTAAAAAAAACGGTTGACTAAATGCAAGTAAGCTTCAATCTGAAGTATTTAGTCATACCTCATTAATCCAAAATGGAGTCCAAAGTCATTTACTAGCTTCACCAGGTGAATTGTCAAAGAGAGTAGAGCTAAAAAATGAATTATTTCCTCTGTCACGTGATTTGGGAAATAAAAACAGAAGTAGTTACTGAGGTCTTTTTGAGCGAATTATTAAACCGTGAGCTTTCAGCGGCTATTCAAGTAGAAATTATTGCAAAAGTCAAAACAATTCTATCGTAACGACGGAGAAAAACGATTAATTCATTAACACTATGATATCTGCTCTTTTACTTGCTTGATTATTAATTAATTGGTTGAGCTGAGTTTCAAAAATATTGACGATTATTATTATAAAGATTTTCAACTATTTATATAATAAATAAATAATAAAAACATGTTGAATAATGCGCCATATGTGGCCAATTAGGATTATTTTTTAAATATTTTTTTCTTGTGTACAATATTGCTACATAGTCTTTTTAATTTGATGCATATTATTTTTTTTGACAAATTTTTATTTTAAAAAAAATTTGGACACAAGTTCTAATCTGTAACATTACCAGAAGTAAAAATAAGAATATCAGAAAAAAAATTCAAATGATTAAAAATAAAATCATATAACTACTTCAAAATATTTAAACTAAACAAAAATCTAACAATTAATTTAATTTGGATTATAAAACCTTATAAAATACGACAAAAACAAATTAATAGTTTCCGCTTTGTAAGACAAAAGAGTACTGCTAAATATTTGTTTAGTAAAGGCTTTTTATTGAACAGTTGCTCAATACAAAGACTCTTTTCTTTTTCTTTTTTTTTACTTTCATATTTACCTTATTCTATGAATCTTTACGGATTGATACATATTACATAAAATAGTTGAAATTTATCTAAAAAATGTTAAACAGTTTTTAAATGAATTATCTATATATATAAAGGAGAAAAGCGACTCACTCACTGACTGACTGACTGACTGACTGACTGACTGACTAATCACGAAATCTCTGGAACTATTCAACCTACAGACTTGAAATTTGGTAGACATGTTCCTTTGATAGAGTAGACATCAGCTAAGAACGGATTTTCCGAAATTCGAAACGCAAGGGGCGTTACGGGGAGGGCTTAAGGGCTTTAATAATAATTGTTTCCATGTTTAAACTACTTGATGTACAATCTTGAAATTGGGTAAGAGGATTCCTTTCAGAGAGTAGAGATCCGCTACAAAATGACTTTGCTGAAAATCGACCCCCAAGTGGCGTTACAGGGGCTTAGGGGGCGTTATAGATAATTATTAACATTTTTAAACTAATTGACGCACTGTCTTTAAATTTGATATATAGATTCCTTTCGTAGAATAATGATCAGTTACAAAACGGGTTTTGTGAAAACAGACTTCTAAGTGGCGTTGCGGGGGATTAAGGGGCGTAATAGATAAATATATCCGTTTTTAAACTACTTCACCTACCTGCTTGAAAATTGGTAGGTAAGTTTCTTTCCTGGAGTAAATATCCGCTACAGAATGGGTTTTGGGAAAATTGACCCCCAAGGGGTGTTGCGGGGCGGGGGGTTTAAGGGGCGTTATAAATTCCTATTTTTAAGTTATTAGACGTACAGTCTTGAAACTTAGTAAGCAGATTCCTCTCATAGGGTAGAGATACGCTAAAAATGGGTTTCGTGAAAATTGCCCCCAAGTGGCGTTGAGGGCAACCCAAGAGGCGTTGACTTAAGGGGCGTTATAGATAATTATTTCCATTTTTAAACTATTAGACGCACAGTCTTTATATTTGATAAAGAGATTTCTTTCATAGAGTAATCAGCTATAAGAAGTTTTGTGAAAACAGTCCTCTAAGTGGCGTTGCAGGGGAATAATGGCGTAAGAGATAAATATTTTCGTTTTTAAACTATTTGACCTACCTGCTTGAAAATTGGTAGGAATGTTTCTTTCATGGAGTAAATATCCGCTACAAAACGGGTTTGGAGAAAATTGACCCCCAAGGGGTGTTCCGGGGGGTTAAGGCAGATATAAATAATTATTTCTTTTTTTAAACTATTAGACTCACAGTCTTCAAATTTTGCTAAGCAGATTCCTTTCATAGAGTGCAATTCCCCTACAAAATGGGTTTTGTGAAAACAGACCCAGAAGTGGTGTTGCGGGGCTCAAGTGGCGTTATAGACAATTATCCCCATTTTTAAACTGTTAGACGTACAGTCTTGAAATTTGATAAGCAGATTCCTTTCGTAAAGTAGAGAACCGCTACAAAATGGGTTTCGCGAATATCAACTACTAAGTTTAATTTCGGGAGATTAAGAGGCGTAATCGATAAATATTTCCCTTTTTAAACTACTTGATCATCCTGCTTGAAAATTAGTAGGCATGTTCCTTTTATGAAATAGAGTTCCTCTAACGAAGAGTAAAATGAAAATTGACCACTAAAGATGTTTGCGAGGGGTCAAGAGGAGTTACAGAAAAAAATTCCTGTTTTTAATTGTTAGACCCATATACTTGAAATTTGTTAAGCATGTTTCTTTTGTTGAATAGGGATCCACTAAGAATAAATTTTAAGCAAATCAAGTTCTGGGGGGTTGCGGGGGGTTACTGGGACGTATTGACAAAAAAAATTACTTTTTTCGAGCTACAAGGACTATAATAATGAAATTTGGTTTGCATTTTTCTTTTGTTGAATTGAAATCCGCTAAGAGCGGTAATTTTGGAAAACGGCTCTCAACGGGATTACGGGGATATTGATAGTAAAACTTTTGCTTTTTTCTGTTAGATTTAGACTTGAAATTTGGCTTGCATGTTCAATTTTCGGAGTAGAGATCCACCGAAAATTGGTTTTGCTGGAATCCACTTGGTTTTTGAGTTACGAAAGAGCAAACATCATTCTATGCTTCAATTTTAGAGATTTTTAGGAAATACAAATTAGATGAGTTCTGCCCTTTTTTTTTTATCAACAGGTGACAGTTACAGGTATAAGTATATTTTTCAATTCAATCGAATTCTTAATGCTAGGACTTAGATATCAATAATTTATGCATATATATAAGCAGTAAAAATTTATAAAACATCATGAAATACCCAGCGAAGCGGGCGGGTAACAGCTATTGTTTGAATAGAGATTCAGTCACAAATGGATTAATTTGTGTGGCTACTTTACTTTACACAGATTTCTACTAAGTATATTACTTTTTTGAAACTCTAGGATTATGGAATAAAGATTTTTACGTCAAATTTATGATTTTAAGAAAGTTTTTTTACTCTATTCATAACTAGATTTTCTCTTTTAAATATTTTTTTAGCCCAGTAAAATATGAAAACAAAGGAAAAGATTGGCCTTTAAAACTATCTGATTTTCTCGCTTATCATCTTGTTTTAAGTTAAACTTTTACTATATTTGCAATTATGTACATACACAATTTTACATTTCTTCTTCAAACGAGTCTTTAATAAGCGTTGACTACTACACTTCCTGTAATTAACTTTCACATTTCACACCTTCTCAAACATAATCCAATTAATGATGTAAGTACAAAATCCTTCTATTCAATAGTCATAAACAGGCTAGAAGTAAAATGCACATATACATATATGACTTCACATTCAATTAAATTTAAGCAATTAATTCAATTTTTTCACACTAACAAAACAAAGAGTATATGAATGTCCCCTGTAGCGACAAAGAGAGGCCAACGTTATCTATCAAACCAGGCTTTCATAACTGAAAAAAAATTATTTTTTATCACACAAAGCTGCCAAACGAGTGCTTTTTGAAAACTGACCCAAATGAAAAGATTGAATCATTAGGTAATAAAGGATTCTAGACGTCTTGGACAGAAGAACCAGTTGATCGTCTACCCATTGAGCTTTGAATGCATCTAATATACAAAATCCTTTTGAAAGTCACTTGCAAATTGCGTAGGTAAATCAGGTGGGCTTAGACTTGAAATAGTCCTTGCTTTTCCAGTTGTAGACAGCACTTCAAAGCCAGAATTGAAGTGAATTTCTTTTTTGATACGAAATATGGCAATCGAGTTTAAGCTTTTATACAATCTTGGATTTAATTTGGGCATAGCTCCACAAAAAAGTTTCTTTTAGAAATAATGCTAAGAAGGATTTTTTTTTATAAAAGTAATCCACATCAGAAAATAGTTAATTTTTGTCCCATTTTTTCCCTTTCAATTTGCACAAAACGAAACAAAAAATATCTTTCGAATGTATAATTAAAAAATGTTTGCCTTATAGGAAATAGTAAGTATCAATCTATGAATTGTTATTTTGTTCTTATGCAAGATTTTTGCATGCGTTTTAAAAGATGATTTCAATATTTATCTAACTCTAATCTATATGACACAAATCGATAAGTAACAAATATAATGGAATTCTCAAAAGATGATATTAAGTATTCAATTTCTAGGCAATATTTCAAGAAATAAAAGCAAACAATTATTACCTACAATGATTGCTTATTTTGCTATCGTGTGTGAGATTTTTGTATACAATTTTAGAGGAGAAATCGTCTAACGATCTAATCGTTTTTCGATCTACCGTTAGATATCTGTATAGCTTGAGTTCAAAAATAAGTCACTATTGGAGGAAACCTCGTAAACCATTGCAATACATAAACATTTCACATCAGATTATACTATTAAAGAACGAGTTTTTCAAAACTTAAATTTGAAAAAAAAAAACTTATTTCTAATCGGGCTGGGATTGGTGCTTTACCATTGCAGACCTAGTACATTCCCCTAGAGTTGGTATCTCTTTTTAGTACGGTCCCGTAATGGCGGATACCAATTTCCGCAGGTCATCTTGATGCTCAGTTTCCTCCACAGAGGGAGGCACCTGAACTCTGGTGATGCGAAACCGTACTTAGGATTTTAATTTTGCCGAGAGCACCCAAGAAAAACAGACACTCCAGGGATCTTTAACATTCCACATAATCATGCGATATGACCACTGTCGATTTTCTGCATTATTAAAATACACCGACATTGGCAGGGGTCGAACTCGCAACCTTAGACATACAAGGCCAACAACAAACCAACTAATCCACCCAGTCTCTTAATATAAAACTAACTATTAGAATTATATCCAAACTTTTTCTACGCCAATATAGCAAAATAAAGAAAAGTCAGAGTACTAAATTATTTTTAATATGCAAAAATGTTTTAGTTCTAGAAAAAAGAAAATAATCATGGGAATATGTAAAAATTTATCTCTTGAAGTTTGTTGTGATTTTCAGTTTTTCTTTTTTTTTTCAAATTGACATTTAGATTACAAAAGAAAGTCTGAAATGTGCCATAACAAATACAACAACAATAGTAATAATAATGTTAAGTTGTTTGTCTGTATAATTTATTTGTTTATTTTTTTTTTTTTTAAAAATCAGTAATATCTAAATATATCTGAATCCAAATTGTCTGAAATGTAAATGTTTGCAATACATATTTCTCATTCTCACTATTAATTTAACATTTTAAAATTAAAGTTCTATGTTTTATGTTTCATCGTAATTTCTGCCAAGTTTTCATTTTAATAACCGGAATAATAATTTTAAAGTAAACATTTACTTAATATCCGCATAAAAAGGGCTTGAAAACAAATTTCGAATTCTACATTCGAATTTGGGTCACTGTATCATAACAGACGCTGACACAAGAATTTCAGTAGAATTCCATTTTATATTTCAACAAAGTCTAATTTCCATTCCGTTCGACGAAAGTGAATGCGTGCACGATTGGTGATATTTGAAATTATTCAGAAAAAAAAAACATTAGTTTTTTCCCTTTCTAACGTTATAAGCGATATTTACCGGCACGCCTGAATGCTTAGGGCGTGGTGGCGTTTACAAACTCGTTTCGAATATCCTTCAATTCAGCAATAGTTACAAACATTCGATTCTGTGTAAGGTAAATAAACGAGTCGATAGTTTTTGCTCTTGTTTATACGAGCAACTCTGCCACTTTCAGATGACACAGTTAACGCCACTGCATTTGTTACTGTTTGCCGAAGTAGTTTATTCTTATAGAACACGAAGTTTATTTTATTAATTGTGAAACAATCGTTAGAATCGAAAAGGATAAAATAAATACTTCAATGTATCAAATTGTTTCAATGTATCAACAAAGATATCACTCCAGAGTTAGAATACATAAAACAGAGAGCATAGTATTCCCATTCATATCTTGCTGTGAGTTGTTTAGCAGACGATTAAAGACCTAAATTTCTTTTAAATACTTTCAGACGATGAATTGATTGATAGAAACGAAAAACAAGATGTTTTTTGAGAAAATTATTTATTTGTCTGACATTAAAAAGTAAAATTTCCAGAAGAGAGTGATTTTTATATAGTTGTGTTTCTGTTGTTGTTGCTTCTAATCCCAGATTGTGTCTAGAAATGCTAGACAATCTCCATTAATCCAGAAAATTCTAGAAAGTTGTGTTTCTAAATAGATAAAATTCTGTGTTGGAGATTATATCAATACATCTTTTAAAATCTGCTATAAAAACAACAATCAATAAAGTGATATAATCGTATTGAATAAAATTTTATTTATGGAAGTTAAAACCTTTTTAAAAATGCCAAAGTTTTTAAGATGTTAATTTGTATGCAATGCAGGGTGATTCATAATTCCCTCCAGAATTTCGAAGCACTATAGTAAAAAAATGAAGATGGATGCATTAATAAAAAGACCTTTAAAGAATACAGAAACAATTTAAATTTTATTTATATACTTTACGGGTGTTCTATGGGCGAAACTTTGGGTACATGGCAAATATCAATGCAATAGTCCAGTTCCTGTCATTCTACTCAACATGTTATATATAACCATGTCTACTATCCATGTTATATATATTTTCCATTCATACAATTATGCTACACCGCACGGCAGGGAGGTACGAAAAGTTGGTCTTATGACAAAGACAAAGTTTTCGGAAAGCACGTGCTGTCAATAACGTTGATAGTACCACGTTGAGTAAAATGACAGGAACTGGACTATCCCATTGATGTTTGCCATGTAACCAAAGTTTCACACATAGAACACCTGTAAAGTATATAAGTAAAATTTAAATTGTTTTGTGTTCCTTCAAATGTTCTTCTCTTCTGTATTCAACAGCGGAAAATGATGGATTAGTTATTTTTTTAATTTTTTTATTTTAGCGCTTTGAAGCCCTTATATGATTTGCCTTAAAAACAGATGAATAGCTCAAAATCTTATCTATGTTTTAATTTGTTACTTATAATTGACCAAAAGATATGGATGAATGGAAAATGAAACATTAACAATCAATTAATATTATCTTCAGCTTTGTCGTTCATAATAAATATAGTGCAGAAAAATATAATTGCAGAAATATTAAGTTTTGTAAAAAGTAACTGAAAAACAAAGTATGTCAAATGTAAATAATATAAAATAATGAGATATAAACCCGAAATCTTTTATGAGCCTCCAAAATCAAAACTTTAATCTTTTTGAATATCTTTTTTCTCGATTTAGCCTGTCTCTGGCACAATTAAACTCTGTTTAGTTGTACCATTACGCCAAATAAAATGAGAGCACGCGCCTCATATTTTTTAAACGATAAAAACACACAAATAAAGGATTGCATTTAAATAGGAACAAAGAGAATGCAAAAACAACAATTCTGTGGGGTGAATGCTTGATGGAAACAGTTGATCTTGATATTATGTACCTTTTACTTATGAAGTGAGGGAGTGGCGGAGAGATGATGATGGATCCGACATTTTTATAATCGTGAAATCTCAAGATATTAGATATTCTACGAAATTTGGTCTGACAATATGTTTCTAAGCTCCAGATCTGTAGTACAATGAATGAGCTTTTTACTTTCATATTCAGTTTATTTTTTGAGTGTATTGAACTCTGTGAAACTTATTTAATTTCATTTTTTCCCCAAGATATTCGTTCTATAAATTCTTGCAAAAACTATGTCAAAATAGTTATTTCATAACAGACGAAAATAAAATATGACACATTATTTCCTAAAATTCAAGCAATTATTAATGGTTTATTGTGTACTCCCTAACTTTTAAAAAAATCGATTCGCAATATCAAAACTAAATGCTTTTTGTTTACAAAAAGCAGTATCATGTGTTTGATATTTAAAACGTAAATATTGTTATTATTAATTTCGCGATAAATTCCGAGTTTTGAAAAACAAATTTATGTTGAAAATTCATCGATCTATTGTTTCTATAGCGTTTCAGCATTTTAGATTGCTTCCATGATAAAAAAAAAAAATTCGAAGCTCATATTTATCCTTGCAGAAGCAAGCGGCGTGAGAGTGAATCAAGAAAATAAATAAGAACTCATAAAATACAAATACAACTTCTATATTTTCATCTCTTCATTTTTAAAAAAATACAAAAGAATGTTAATATGCTTCAAGCACAGATAAATTTGGAAATAAATAATTCGCCTTTAATATGCTTTCGAGATATTGTATAATAATGAATTTTAATATATATTTCAAAAAATTTTATCCATTCACATTTTTTTTAAAGATATTTCTCATTGCATTTTATAGAATGATATTGAAACATAAACACATGTAACCTAATTATACCACTAAAACCAACAAAAAGAACATGAATCCATCAGAGCTCAATTTCGAAACTGTTCCAATTTCAGACATAAATATATCACTTTTGGGATTTTTAATGTCATTTGACACATAGAACGCAAAATTTATAGTATCAAAGCGCCAATAAAATACCTCCTACTGCTACTGAAATGTGTGCGAATATTACTTGTTACTTCATTCCATTTAATTGAAATCACTTTCCTCGTTTTTCGGAAACCCAAGAATAAACTCTCCCATGGGTAATTAAGAAAAATTCACAGCTATAATTATAGTGCCCGGAGTGAAATTGCCTGGAGGTACATTCTAGTTTGGGTGTCCCAAAATGATTCCATTGCGAAAAAACATTCCTCTCGGAGGCGGTATGACGGTCCTAACAGTTTTTCCTCGTTGATGTCTTTGCGAAACTACTTCATAAGATATTTTATACGGAAATATATATCTACTTTTATCACAGACAGTTTCGTTAAGGGGATTTAAGATTAAGCATACGAGGAAATATTGCACATTCATTTAATTATAAATTTAGCAACATCAGAGTGAATCTTTTACAAAATATTGAAATGTTTTTACTAATTATGAAATGAAATATATATATATATATTCGTTATTTTTTAAAGTAAGTTATTTTGAATTGATCAATTAATTGTATTGAAAATTAGATAAAACAATATTCGACAAATGTAACGTCTAATTAAAATTATTCACATTAGATTTCAAAAATAAAATTTCATTATAAAAACAAAAAAGGCCTTAGATTCCCTAAGGGAAATATTCTTACATACTATATTAAAGTTTACGCGAACACAAGGTTGTATAAAAAAATAAGAGGTATTTGTCTCTAAAACTCAGAGTTTTTTTTGTATAACTAATTAAAGTGGCGTTGTGGTTTTTTTTAAAATATGTTTTAGGCCTCAAGATGAAATAGTGTGACGGCTTATGCAAACTTTTACGTTAACCCATCAGGTGCTAAGAGTAAATCAAAGATGGCGTATCCACTTGAACATTACTCCGTTCAATGCATTTGTAATGTCATGCAACTACATTCTTCTATCTTCACGAATCAAGGGGTCTACAGCAGTCACTTATATTGCTGATCTGCCACTTCTGTTATAGCCACCTTAGCGGAGTGGAGATGGTCGCGAACACTGGTGACTGTCGAATCGCGGGCTTGAATCCTGGTTCCTAAATGTTCAAATTGATGGCCGTCTTTGATTTGATCTAACTAAGCACCAGACGGGTTGACGTAGAAGTTTGTTTATGTTGTCATACTTCTATAACCTTGGTACCTGCATCATTTAAAAATTAATTACCTACAGAAAAAACTCTTGAGTTTTGGAGATAAATTCACTTTATTTTTGGTTATATGTTTATATATGTGTGTTAGTGAATGCATATTTGAACAAAAAGTAAGCGGGACAAGTTCCCATAGTAATTATTCTTTGGAGGAAAGAATTTTTTTTTTTTTTTTTTTGCAGATCCAATGTTCTATTTCACTTCCGTTAGCAAATTGAACTGTCAGAACTTCCTTTTTCGCAACCACATTTTTTGGGGGAAAAAGATATGATTTTCTTTCAAATGTCTCTTAGGTAATCAATAAGAAAGTGTTTTGCCGAAAACTGGTTCTAACAGAGAGCAATGAGGACAAAATTATCTTAGTCCATAAAATATAACCTTAAAAAGGACAGAGTACGGAATGCAGATTTTTCACTTTCAGAGAAACGGTAATTTGCTTTAATTGGAATACAAAACTTACCTTAAGGGCTCAAATTTAAATGAAACCGACATCTTTTGTTAATTTCTGTTTTTTCCATAACGGAAATATTTTTATCATTTTATTTAAGAGAATAATGAGATCTATCAAATAGCTAATGTTATCTACATAGTGGGACAAATTTTATTACATTGGCATATATAAAGATTACGAGAAAATTTACTTAAGACATGCATTCTGGTTAAATTTTTTAGGAATGATATTTAGCTGCTAACAACATTTTTCTTAACGTTATTCATGTATCTTAATTAAAAAAGACATAAAAATAAAGCAAAAACGAATTAAGAATAACAACGTGATCATATCTATAGCATTGTTTCTCAAGGTGCAATTTAATTAAAAGAATATCTTGAATATTTAATGATATCCCCCCCTTAAGGTTATTCACTGCTCCTCATCCATTTTATTTGATATTGAAGCGGATGGTTGAGAGGATGCCAGTGACCTTGAATATTATTTTAGGAATTATATTTTAAAGATTTCTTTTCATTTGCTATATATAAATCATACTTTTCAAATTACTGTGTCACGTGCATGGTTGGCTGCGTAGCGAAAGCCTTAATGAGTCAAAGGTCATATGACCTACTATATCGAAGCTCATCCAGGGACCGTACCACAAATTAAAATTAGATTTAAGGAAAAAAGAGAAGAAATTTGAAACTGGTGTGTGTTAGTGATTAACTTTATTATTCTTGTTAATATTTTTTACTATTTTAAATAACATTATTCTTAACGGCATACAGTGTTTTATGTCATATTTTATCGGATAAACTATTTGCAGTGCTTTTATATGAGAAAAATTAGATACAATAGTTTGCATATGTAAGCCGATAATCATTTCAATTGTAGGTAAAATTGGCGGGATAGTTTTTCATATCTCATTGCATGGAATAATGTTTGGCTTTGTCAAAATATTTGATTCAGTTAATTTTTGTTAAAATATTGACTACTTTATTCAAAGAAACTCAGTAGTTTTTCAAGCAGAGCAACTCGTCCTTTGTTGAAGCACAGATTATCACTAGGGGGAGAGGCTGGAAAATTAAACAAAAATCTAATTTTCATACCACACACATACATAAATAGGTATATAAAGTAAAGTTTAGGAACCACAGGTATAAAGATTAACTAAAAAAATCTTTTTCTTTTGATAGTTTGTATATCGTGATTATCAGATAGTTATTTGTTATAAATGATCCAAAAAAAAACTCTTTCTAACTGCAACAGCTTTCTTGGATTGAAAACTGTTTGTATGTAACAACGGTTTTTTTAAAAATTGTTTCTTCTTTCTTTTCCATTAAAGTCAATTCAAGCACATTTTCCTTCATGAAATAAAAATTTACTTTTAATAAGTTATCTTCACAAATATATTACATGTTCTTGGAAATCAAGTAGGATAAAAAAAAAAAGGAAAATCTAAGTTGAAACTACTTCTCAAATAAAAAGACACCTTAATAATAACTTTCAAAATCAAGTCCAATAGCAACAGATGAGCCTTATGGTAGAGACCAGAGGTTATTGAGTACCAAAGAGCAAGCAGAGTTCATTCTTAATGATAGATCTTAGAAGGAAGAATCAAGCGATATATGATGAGGTCATGATGATTACTACTCATTGAATCATCCTTACACACATGTGTGAGTTTGGATACGTCGGAAAAAGATTCTAGAAGAGCAGTAATGTTCATTGTTTTGTTGAATTAGGTTTCAAAAGATCATGAGAATGTTTGAATCAAAAGAATAAAAGCATGATTTCTAAATACTACAACAGAGAAATTGATAAGGAATAGTTTTTGGGTATTTACGATATAAAACTGAGAACTAAGTTTCAGTTGAAATTTATTTGTTCTCTGCTTAACTAATTTACATATACATTAAATTACCAAAATAAAAAAAAAAACATATAACTATCCGTTGCCAATTTACAATATGTCTATCATTATTATTTATTTGAAATTAAAAATGAAGTATTGAAAAAATAAATAACCTATAGAAAATTTTCAAAAGCATTAGGAAAACTCTGTCTTTCAAGCAAACAAGGAGAATTTTGCGTTGGAATTCATTTTGAAACATTTAAAATTCCCACTGCTTCAACATATGAATAGAAATTATCAAAAAAAAAATTTTTGTTTTTTAAATCCAATTTACAAAATATTTAAGAGGAAAATAAAGCTACATAAAATGATTTCTGTATTGTGGAATTTTCTTCTTTTAAAAACACATTTTCTTACTTAAAGGCTAAAATTATTGAGGTCTATGAAAAGTTTAAAATGTTCTCTAAATTGAAAATGATTCGCACAGGAAAAGCTATTGGATATATTTTAATATCTTGTATAACAATATAATTAAAACAGCTTTCAAAATTATAACTATTAACAGATTTTTCATTCATTAAAATTAATATTTTAGTATACTTTTTTGTCAAAGTCTAAAACTGCCCCCAAAAAAAGGTAAGCTGTCGAATTCACTCCTCAGTTTCCAAAAATTTAAGCTCATCATAATTGAATCCGATTTTAAAAAGAGTTCTTTCAGAGCAGAACAGAACGGTAATCGCCAAAACTGTAAGAGTTGCCAATTAAGAATTGTACTTCTTTTGTAGGTCAAGAACCTATATTCGGAATATGAGAGAAAGGACAAGAGAAAAAAAATTCTCAGGGGTAACAAAGTAGAAATACAATTTAACGGATCGTTTACAGGAATATAATGTAACAGGAAAATAACTTTGCTTTCCTTTATTAAGGATCTGGAATTGCATAACAACGGAATACGAGTGCGGCTGCATGGTCAGAGAAGTGGAACCATCTAATCAATTCCTCCATAAAACACAGCTTGGAACAGGATTCATTTACATTCTCATTTGAAAAACTCTTATATTAAATATTTGGTTATTATATTTAAAGTCTTTATAGCTTTTACATCAGAATATGAGATGGCTCAAATTTTAATGACATTTAAAAACTATAACGATAGATATAAAGCGCAAAATATCACTATTAATTTCTATAGAGTTTATAATTTAATCAGCTTCCATTTAATTAAATGAAGACGATAAAAGAGTATATATATGAGTAGCAAATATTTTTTTTTTGAAAAAAATCGTGTCAAAAATAATTGATGCATGCAATACTTAAATAAAAAGATAATTGTCTGTAAATAAATGTATTCCTTTTTTTAGAACGTTTTGGCTACATTCCTTAAGCTTAAGTTCATTCCCATAAGAGTTTTGATTATTAATATGATTACAATACCAAATACGATCATAGGCAAAGGAGTATACTATAATAATTAAAACAATTTTAACTATAAAGAATGAAATTGATTGTATTTTAAAAAAATTAGCCCAAGTTTTGTAAGTTTTTAATACAAGAAGAATAGAACAAGGTTATAAATGAGTTTCTTATATTTTAAGCAAAAGATGGAAAATGCTCTCGAATATTAATAATTCAAAAATACTTTTGTAATAAAAAATAATTAAATTTATGAGAGAGATTTAAATTTGTTGACAAAATGCATTACTAATGCTTACTTCGTAACGAATGTATTAATGTTCTATTTCACTTTTCAATCAAATTCATCCTTTGAATCACATGACGTTGTCAGCGACGATGCAATTTTATTTGAGTTATATGAAGTTGAAAATTTCATCATTAATTTGTTACCTGATTTTGTTTACATTTATACAATCCGATAAAAAATTTTAAAAGCGATTTGGAGTGCCAAAAATAATTTAAAAAAAATTATTACTCAATATAATGTATGTATACATATATATAAAACATATATACATACACATCTATCGATTTATATATATGTACTAATAAAAAGGGCATGTAACCGAAATTTAAAATATACTAGATAATAAGGAAGTACACATTTATTCGCTCAGTGTAAATTATTACATTCGCAAATGTGCTCTAAATTCGATACGGCTTACTTATTTTTTAATGTAAATTATGTTGTAAAAAAATTAGCTGCGAATTATTGGGTTTGCGAGGTTTAATATAACTATTTCCTGTTATGCTAAGTCGCATATAATGAGATAAAGTATGGGGAAAAATAAATGAAGTATCAAATAAAACATGAACTTCACATTAGTAAAATTTGAAAATTACACACCCTTTACTATTTCATTAATTCAACGTGACAAATAATACAGATTACTTTGAGAAAAAAAGTGCAGCCTTATTATTCTAAACTATCTAAGATCACGCATTCTAAGGTATTTGTACATTTTTGTTTTTGCTTCTTCTCTCTCTCTTTTTGAAAATCTATATTATACAGTTAGTATAATCTATGTTCCTGATTTTTTTAGTTCTATAATTACACACGCACTCGCACGTGGTCTACGGGAACACAAAGCTTTAATCTATTTCGCTAATGTATCTGAACAATGCTCTACCATTGTTTTTGTATGTGCGATTTAAACTGGTTTTACTTTAATTGAGTATATCATTCACAATAACAAATAAAACAAACAAAAAACTATTTTGGTATGGCGACTTAGTACCAGGTACTTTTTGTTTTTCCTAAAGTAACGGATTTGACAAAAATGATGGTGTATCGGAGAGTACATGCAAACATTTTTTTTCTCTAAATAGCTTTTGTAATGCTGTAAATGTAGAGATTTTGTTTTTTTTTCTGAAAGACATTGAAAACTATATGCGAAGTTCACATTGTACTTAATGACGTTTCGAAGTAACGAGAATAACTTCTTTCAAAAAAAATAATAATAATGTGTTCGTTAAGAAGAATTTTCTACCAAATCTTGTCCTTCATGAAACTTTTCGCCTGAATGCTCACTCGGATCATTTCATATCCTCTGAAATATTTACGGCTGAAGGTGAAAAAAGTACTTTATTATTTTTTTTAAACGTATTACGTGAAAATTGTCATGAAACTCGTTTGAAACAGTAAAACTGATATGATATCTGAGGTGCCGGTAATGAAAATTCAGTGCATGCTACAATAACATACTTGCATCATTTTTTTCACTGCATGTTCCGAAAGGAAAATGAATAAAAGCATTTACAAAATTATTCTTTTCGTGTATTATAAAATTTAAATTTTACTAAGGGTAAACTACATGTAATATGTAAAGCATTTTATTATTTTTTAGATATGATTTAGAAATTATATATATATGCTCTCAATGATATTTTTTTATTTTAGATGATGCAATCTTGAAAATTTGCTTGTCGATCATAAATTATTACATATCTTAAAAAATTTTCTTAATAATTTCATATATTTTACAAATATTTACACAGTAAAACTGAAATATTCTGCAAAGTTTTATTATTTCAAAAATTATTTAGAATTTAAAAAAAGAAATTTAGTTTTCCAAAAATTGTAAAAATTTCAATCTGCATTTATATATATATTCTCTAAAATTTTAAATACAGCTTTCTTATCAATTCATTAATGAAAAACATATATTATAATCACATATTTTCTTCTTAGTAAGAAAATCTTCATCCATGTATAGTAATTTGCATAATATCTTCAATAAGTATAGTAATAACAAATTTAATAAAATAGAAAATAACAGAATTTTAATTATGATCTCATTACTATCACGAAACTCAACTTTTCCGCTCACTCACGAAAACCATTTTGCAATACTGAAATCACATTTAGTAATTTCACCGTCATTACTTTGAGGAGTTAGTTATTTGTAACAATAGAATTTTGGGTGAACTGCTGTTGATGAAAAGTAAAGCAGCACTTTAACAAAAGAATAACATTATAATGGCCCGCACTAACATCCATTTGACCTAAAATAGATTTCCTTCCGTGCATTCTAAAAGTTTGTCAATCGAAAATAGGAGTTAAAATGTTTATTGTTGCGCGACTTTCTGTACTTAGCAAAATTGAGCTACAGTAATGTTAAATATATTCTAAAAATGTCTTTTTATTTCTCTGTTTAAGTTGTCATTATGCTTTATGACAGGTGAGAAATGTAGAGTTGTCAAATACTGCCCTACAAACGTTCGGTAAATGAAAAAAATTAGAAAACAAATATCGTCGCACTGTGTAGAACTTAAAAAATTATTCCTTCTAAGAATTTAAAATGCGTCTGAGGGGAATGAGTTGTAAAAAAATAAAGAAGTTTTGCTAAATTTCCCCTTGATATTATTTTTGATTTTGTTTTGGAAAAGAAAATTCCAGTATTCGAGAGCTATTTTATGCTGAAAGATAATTTAAAATGGTATTGAATCCAATGTATTGAATTAGCTTATGTAAAAGTTCCTTATTTCGCTTACTGCAACATACTTGCATAAGAATTACTGTTCACAATTTTGTTTCAATTGTTGCATAGTAATAATGTTTTTGCGTGATCAGGCACATCATACAACTTTTTAAGAATGCAAAGGTTTTTATATTATTTAATGAGGAATAGTTGTTGCTCAAAAGCAGAAATTTTAGGAGTTCACGGGCCGCTTAAATGAAACTATGCCTTATCAGATAAAAAAAATGTTTCTTCTAAAATATTAATAGTGTTGCAAATAAATCTCTAGAACCAAATGCAATGATAAAGCTGATTGTCCTTGTCCGGTGCCAATAACTCCGCTTTAAAGTGCAAAGCTTTTAAAGGCTTATGTGATGATCCATATGATGTACTCATTTATTGCGACTAACACCTCACGGATCCACGGGGAGACCCCCCAACATTAACCTTCGTTAAGTTTCTTGCACAAAGTTTGAAGTAATAACTTTAGGCTTTCCAAAATTCTGGGTTTGTTTTCCACCAAACCTCTCTCGGGAAATTGTCAAATGAGTTGACATGATATAGTATATCTTTATTTGGTATTGCATCATCTAAATATTTATGATGCCAAATTTTTTTACTTCTTTCACGTGATTTACATTTGAAATAAACCTCAAGCAGTGCAATTCTCTAGATGTGCGATGTACTCATTTTGCAAAGAATAGCAGAGTTATGAGGTTCTTTATTATGGAACACCTTTAGAGCCAAAAAATCAAGTAATAATAATTAAAGAAACTAAAATGTCAAATGTAAACGATAGAAATAATTCGAATATTAATAATGAAAACACACACAGTAACTTTTTAAAGTTAGTACAGGAACATTTTTAGGGGGGGGGGATTCTCTCTTTATATATATCTATAATATTCAGAGGAAAATTTCCGATAATATTTGAATTTGATTGTATTATTTGTAACATTTGTTCTAAATGGTATTTCTGTTTCAATTCCATGATTTTCTGAAGGAAATGGTTTTTTTTTTATTATCTCTTTATGTGAAAAAAAATTGCCATGGCTACTTTTCAAATAATTCTTGTGTAAATATTTTATTTCAAATATTTAATAAGCCATTTCGTGTATAAAATGCGCCATGATTTCAATTGTCAGGAATTAATATGTCATTTCTCTCTGTGAAACACCACGAGATTTATTCTCAGATTGTTTTCTTTCTACCACTTTACTTAAAAAGGCTGAAATTTAAGGTAAATTATTTCTACTGAAAATTATTTCGAAATTTATGCTGATTATTGGAAACAATTACATTTGAACCTATCAGGTTTTTAACATAATTTCAATTTAAAAAATAGATTATTTAAAATCAAAATAAAAAGAAAAATAAATTCCCGGACGTATTTTTATTTCTAAATCTTTTTTTCTCAAATGCTCTACTTTCAGAAAAATAGATTTCATTGTACTTTAGCGAAGAATTCACCGACTGAAGGTCAAATGAAGAATCACAACAACAAAATAGGAATCTAGTTATTTTTCGGTGAACAAATAAACAGGTTAATAATGAAAGGAAACCCTTGTCGAAAGAATTCTCCAATTTAAATTCCTTTTAATAAAAAAAATGTTCCATAAAAATGAAATGTAGCAAAAAATTACGTTTGTGAAAAGAACATATACTTCCATAGGTGCTCTATGAAAAAATGGGGGTACCTACTATACCAGATTGTTCATCGTTATCAATAAATCTGCTAAATGTATGTCAGATAATGAAGAATTGTCCAGTATTGAGCACGTGTGCCGCACGTTTGCTAAGGTATTCATAAATAACAATGCACACCACCATTATTATATTTCTAATCATTCCTTCACCCATCCAACTAGATTCAAAAAAGTAGTGTAACTCCAGCGCGATTCCTTTAGCTGGATAATAAGTTTATTGTTTATCAGTTAAAGAGAGAAAAAAACATACTTTCATTGTCTCGGAGATCATCTTCATTAACCAAAATGGGTTTAACGATGTTTGATTAATTGCTATGGTTCTGTTCCGTGTTAACAAGGGGATGGAACTTCGTTATCGATGAAGATGAGTTGTGTATCGATATCGTCTTCATTGTTGAAGGCGTGTTTAGTGACCGTCAAGATTGTAGGTAAACAACAGTTGGTGGTAAATTCAGAACACAGCAATGAAGTATTGAGGTCTGTGAGCCGATGTATTGTTAAGGATGATTTGAATAAAATCTTCTGTGGTAAAAAGGATCAATGGAAATTACGATAATTTAAAAAAATAGGTTAACTTTTTTTTGGTTTAGGATTGAATGGAAATCTATTGAAGTATGAATTTTTAATTCATTGTCCGTACTGGCTTTGTTGAGGTGCATCTTTGGAATTTTTATAATTATTTCGAGGCGTTTTCAAAACGGTGTCAATAATTTACAGTGTTATAGACAAAGACAACTATTGACTTCTGTATTTGTTTTAGAAAGAAATATATACCACAAACATATTTAAAAACCTTTTGGGAGATTTTCTTGTAACTTATTGCTTAAGAGATATTTTAAAAATTTAAGATGTATTGTATTTTTTTCCAAAAATATCATTTTAGTTGCAGTATTATGTAGGTAAATACAAATAAAGAACAAAAACATCTATGAATTTAAAATTAACGAAATTTATTGTATGTATTTTATTTTTCTTGCAAAAAATAAAAAATGAATTTTGTATAAATTTTAAAATATGCAATTTGAGAGAACTGTTAACAAGTGCTTATTGATTTGAAGAATAATAAAATGTATAAATTATAATCTGTTTATAAAGCATTATGGAATCTTAAAAGAGAATAACACATTTATTAATTGAACATATGGATTATTTACAATGGATTACTAAAAAATAAAGCTTAACTACTGTAATCATTTCCTTTTATGGATTCATAAACAATATTGGTCTGCATTACATTTAATTCATAATATTAATTTCCGTTTCACATAGATTAATATAGCACATAAAAATAAACAATCTTTATTTTCTCAATCATATACCAATCTTAAGCCAGAAAAAAATCGGATATAAACTTATAATGATAATAAATTATAGGTGTATAAAATGAATCAATATACACTTAACCTTAATGATCATCTAATTGCAACATCATAAAAACATTACATGTAATCTGGATATGAAAAAGTACTCTATGAAACGAATGCACCTTTGTTTCAGTAATATAAATAATGATATACACATGTATGTTGAAGCTTCCCCCCCCCTAGGAGATGTAGGTAATGTGGTAGCACACTTCTATATGACGATAAATCTACTTTTTTTTCTAGTAAGTAGTAATATCTGTTACATATAAATGGATGCAATTTAACTTAGAATAAAAGAAAATTAAAAAAACATATATCTGAATTTGTGTTACCAAACATGGAGCCAGTGAAATTTTTTTCACGATTTTTGAATAATAGCTCTGTTTCTCTAACCGCAAAGAAGAATGATTCCTATTTTCAATATTTGTACCCTTAAAACATTTCATTGACTAAGAAATACAAATGAAACTTTAAATTTAAGATGCAATTACAATAATTAAAGAGTCCTGCGAGAGGGAGGGAAAGAATGAGAATATTAAGTACGAAATTAAATGTCATATAATAAATGTACAACACATAAAAATGAAACTCAAAAAATATGTACTTTTTCATTTCGCCGGTGCAAGCGATAAATTCGCCAAAAATGATACAACCGACGCCGAAAGGAATATTTCAGCTAGTAACCTTTTACCACCACATTTTTAAAACAAGTCGTGGTCTTTTCTCATCAGTAACATCTTTTTCATATATCAAAAATAGATGAAAAACCAATGAGAACTAACATTTGAAACATTTTTTATGTGCATGTTGTGAGTTCTATGCGTAGGCGAGACAATACAATCTGCTTAGCGAGATTGGCGAAATGGAAAAGTAACAAAAAATAATTGCATGTTTCTTTTTTTAATCTAGCCTTTACTAAACGTTTTAGAAATAATTTTGAAATGAATTATAAATCTTTTCGAGATTTAATCAAAATTTAATTTATTTTCGTATAAAGAGAAAGCTAAATGGCGAAGAACGTTTCCAAGAACATATACTGTAAATATAAGAAATGTAATTATTAAAATGAAAGTATATTTTCCTTTGCAAAAAGTAACAAAATTTCTCTTAGATTAAAAAAATGCTTTCAAAAAGTTTTTTATTTAAACCTTATAACCTTAAAATGTTATTTACATAGATCGATTGCCAATCTAAAAGCCCTCATGCATCATCAAAAAAAAAGCAGAAAAGAAGGAAAAAATTCATAAAATTCAATATGATTACATTATATTTGTGCATTATTTAGAACATTGCACAGTTTAGTTTCTATTCCATAGAGGTAAATTCAGTCTATTGTAATTTATAAACAATAGTATGCAAAGTAGTCCTTTGAAATGACAAAGCTGTTTCTAATTCAAAACGTATTAAAAACAGTTATCAATTTTCGACAAACATAACCAAATGGATATTATTTCAAATTGTTTTCTCCAAGCGATTTATTACTTGAAGGGAAATAAAAATACCACGAAACACTAAGACCCAAAAGGGAACAAAAAGTTTTTATTCACATATCCAAACATACACATCTTTACATGGAAGCTTTTGAGGTACCATTGTAACAGAACAAATGCATTATCAAAACTTCCATTGAATGTTCCTGTTTACAGATAAGAATCTGATCGAACTTTCTGTGTGTGTTTTCTCTATTGAAACGTAAGTTTCGCCACACTGCATCAATCTTTTGTGCGAAATGATTTTAAACCCAGAACTGATAAAATCCAAACCAAATCTCAACAAACAATCAAGCAAGAAAAAGAAGCAAACTGTTTATTACTATCTTATTAATTACAAACATTTTTTTTATCGTGAACGTAACATCAATTTTGTGCGAAACAAAATCAAAAGTGTGTGGCAGTCAGCATTGTGTAGCTAAGGACACACTTCGTTAAACTTTTCAAAAGAATAATGACATGAAGACAAGGTTACTTCCGGAACATGACACTAAGCATTGGCTCGACTCGATCGACAACTATTGCTTTTTCTTTTATTAGTTTTAATTGAAGTGCCGCAAGGGATCGCTCTGCAGTGTGATCTGGGACACAGTAGTAAAGTATCTGTAACATCATATGTTGGTCAATAAAGAAACAAAAGGACGACCTTCTGTTGCATGCGGCTTGGTGCTTGGTAAACAGTTATGATGCTTCATAAAATGGAAAGGATTGTTTGGTTTCCTCTTGCAATTCAACAGTTTTTTATTGTTAGTAATTTAAAAAAAATTGATGGACTTAATTTGCAAATATATAAAGGCAGTTAATTTTTTTAAGACCGGAGAACATTATAATTTAATTAATAAATTTAGTATGCATAGAAACATAATTTTTAATTGGAGTTCATTGTTTACTTATGTTGGTTTCAAGGAAAGCTGAATTTGGATTCTTATTTGATTTAGTTTTGTACTGGGTCTTATTTGGTTGATTTTTTTTAGATATTTACAATATAGACTATTTTATATACGAAAATTCTCGATATTTAAGATAATTTGTAGTGCAAATTTATTTATTAGTTTATTTAGTTCAAAAATTAAGTAAACCCGTTATTAATAAAATGCTGTAGCAAATAAGTTTTTTAAATTAGAAGTTTTAAAACATATAATTGACATGAAATTTTGTAACATATTTTATGAAACGCTCATAAAAAGCTATGGTTAACTACTGCTGAGTATGAAATTTAAACCCATTTATTGATAATAAAATCCGAACAGCTATTTAACAGAATATAATAATTAAAATAACATGTTTTAATAGCAATTACTTTATATTTCAGAATGCAGCATAAATATATTAGTCTATTCTTTAAAAATGTTATCTGGAAAAACATTTTGTAAATGCTTTGTTTAATTTTGTAGGGTCTTATATTGTTGAAATGTTTTCTTCATGCTACAGTTATAAAAATAGTTGCAACAAGTATTACCTATACGTAGATTTAATTTTCATTAGATAAGTATTTAATCCTTTTGTAAGAAGTATCAATGTGTACAAAATATTTATTTAAACTATTTTTACACCCAAAATTTGGCAAATAACAAAAACAATTGACGATACAAAGCTTAATTTTTGTAACTTTGTATAAAAAATATCGGAAGAATTATTCATTTATTTTTGAATAAATATTTCCATGGTCAATAAATTTATATTACATACGGGTTTTGCTTGAAAAAGTTTCGTAATTTTTATTTTGCTTGAATACAGAACAAAACCTCATTTGTAATTCTTTTCTTTAATCGTATTAAAATACAAAAATCTTTATCGTAACTACTTATTGTACATATAGAATAAATCCTAAAGGACAATCTAAAGTTCTAATAAATACATTCATTCTAAAGAGATTCTTTTGAAGAGAAAAACAATGATACATTTTATTCTCAAATACCAACTATAAAATGGTGGCTTATTCTTTTACGAAAGGTGAAAGGGAAAATTGATATAATCTCCATAATCCTCTTGTTCTAAACTCCATCATTCAGACCAAAATGCCAATTAATAGATTTAAAAAAGCAATTTGGAAGATATACCAAAGTACTGAAGCACACAGGAATGAATAACATACAGAATCTTCGTGGGAAGCTCTAGATGAGGAAAGTGGTACATCATCGTACATAATTCCATTATAAGTATAGACACCTGTGAGTTTATTTCACAAGTTCCAGTTTATTGGTTTTATTTCCTGTATTTTCGGTTGTGTGAAACTCATATTTTGATCTATGGCGAAAATAACTGGTGTGCTCCCTGAAATTGTGCAATAACAAAAAAGTGTCTTGGTTAAAAGTTTTACATTTATAATACCCACAAGCGTGTTTCTGTGTATGTGATCATCATGAAAAGCTATCATTTAATCGAGTTTGCGATCATAAGTTTGAAATAATCAAACAAACTTACGCTTTTTGAAATTTCTTACTGCAGGATCACATCAAAAGCAAGAAAAAAAAATATCTGATAAAGAAAAGAAATGAATTGAGAGGATAGTTTTATTATGTATCATTTGATCCCAGAACATTTTATAAAATCTTAACGTTTTATTTTAAAAAGCATAGATTTTTTTTCTTTTTTAGTACATATATTATAAATGTGAAACAGAATGTTTTTGGAAGGCAGAATAAAATTATGTATATAAACACGCAGAATATCTTTTAAATACGTCACACGTGAAATTCATTTGATGTATACTGAAAATAATTCTATACAACAATAAAAGATGTGTTGTATAAATCCAATAAAACTTTTCAATAAAATTTTTAGTAAAGTTATATTAAATCGAATGCTTTTATAATATTAAGAACAAAATGGATGCGCTTTGTGGAAATTTACATCAAACATTTACAAATGTTTTTGATTATTAGTAAGGATTTGAATTAACTCTGATAACTATAATATCGTAAGTTATTTGATATATGAATTAATTTAATTAGTTTTACCTTTGACTCATATACTGCTTGAATTGAAAGATTTCTTTCTTTATAGCATATTCTTTTTTAAATGTAACATATCTTACATGTATATGATATAATAATAAAAAGAAATCGCATTGAAATGTCACTATCTTTTCATATGAAGTTAAAATAATTTTATGACGTGTCTGTAGATAAATTAGTATTTTTAACTATATTAATTGAAAGGGTTTTTTGTTGTTGGAAGAAACACCAAATATACGATTTTTAAAATTAAATCAAAATCCTTAATATTTTATGAAAGGGCTTTTAATACTTTATATTTGACATCTGTTTCCTTAGATTTATTTCCAATATTTTAGCTTTGCTTTTCTCACAAATCTAAAAACTCTATTTTAAAAACTTTATTTACTTTAAGAAATTGAAAAAACCAGTTCTCTTCATTTTAAACAATTTAAAAATGAAACAAACTCATCAGTTACTGTTAAGTCTGGCATTAACACGAATCATTCACGTGATTTATAAATTATTATTCTCGGTCGAAAAAATGACCTCGAAATGTATCACACATGTAAGTAAAATCTGAATTTCAAGAATTCTTGCATTAATTTCCGCATCGAAAGTAATTCAGTTTTTTTTATTGTTTTATCCCCTTAAGATAAGACTAAAATAGATATTTTTTGGGGAAAAGGAGAAATATAAAACCTAAAAGCACACTTCTTGTCCTAAAGCACTTAGAGTTGCTTTTCATGTCAAAAGAATTAGTCATATGCATAAGAACCGAACTTATCAACAAGAAAAGATACAGAACAAAATTTTTATAGTATGTGTATTGATTAATTTAACGGACTAACCTCAACCTAACTAATAAAAAACATTTCATATTCAAGATAGCTATAATTCCGTAAGCATGTTGCTATGCAATGACACCATTTAAGAATCCTCAATTAATTGATTCAAAATGAAAATCCACATTATTATTTTTCATTTGTTATTTTAAACTAAAAACTACGGCAAACACATATTTTCAAAAATTGTCATGCATTCGAGTTCACCAGGAAGAGATGTTATTATATACATACTCTACTGAAATTGTAGTGAAATCATATATAGCGAAATGTGTCAAATTAAGATAGCAAAAAAGCATCCATCATAATTACATATTGTGCATATCCTTATAATTTAGGGATTTGATAATTTAGGGAACTGAAAATTTCGAAACCATAATTGATTCACATATTTATTTCCACTTAGGTAAAGAAAAATCTGAGCAATACGCCTCTTCGAGTATATATATGTGTGTATGTATGTTTATATATGTGTATATATAAATGTGTACATATATATGTGTGTGTGTATTTATATAAATATAAACATATACACATACGCTTACATACATATACATATATAAGTGCATGTAGGTTTAACAGATTATATAATTTGTAATAATTTGTTCAGATTTCATGTGTAACTTGGGCTTAATTATTAAGCCTAAGCTTTAAATAATAATATGGTATTTATTTTAATTTCTTTTTAAATTGAATTTATTTTCAGCTTCTATGAATAGCAAATATATGATGGTAACAATTTCTAAAAATGCTATGCAAATAATTTCCTCCATTAACTTTCTTTTTAAATTTAAACATTTTATATTTCGTTAGACGAAGAACTGTTATTCGAAATGTAATTGAATTTAAAATTTCATTGAGAATAAAATATTAATAAAAATGGAGTAAATGCATTTAATCATAAAATAAAAAGGATTATCTTAGAATTAGGATTCATTGCATGATACAAGATACGATACAATTTTAATAAAACTCGTGGCTTCTTTTTTTCAAAAGACACGCTGGTTACGAATTCTAACAATTTAATTTTAAAAAATCCCCCCCCTCAGTTCAGAAGTAGATATCCTAAAATTATATTTATTTCGTATGTTTGTCAATTTCAAATTCTTCAATAAAATGGGAAACACTGTCGATTTTCAAAAGATTTGTTCATATCTTATTTTATAGAAAAAATTTGTTCTTGTACAAAGCTATGAAATAATACACGAACTGCAATTTGAAAACTAAATCTCAATCTTTCATTTAATCGTACCATAAATCCAAAATTTTACGTTAACCTTATTCTCATCTTATTGTTGAATTCCTTTGTCTAAAACAACTTGTTTGAAAAATACTTTAAGATTACTAGTCCGATTTTTGTTTCTATATATAATTTTGTATATACATTACATTTCCCAAACACCTTTCGAAACAATACAGATAAAGATACTAAAAAATATACAAATGGGAATTAAAATAGTTTAAAAAGGGCTTCAGGGCAATATATTGTTAAATGGTGTATTATAAACATAAACTAGTTTAGCCGATGACTATCTAAATAGTTAAGAAATTCCAGTAATTTTTTTTAAAGTTTTAAAATGGTGCAAATTTTTTTATTTGAATCTTACTATTGTTCGAACAACAAACTGGACTAGATAATATAAGTGCATTTAATTCGTTTCGTAGGCGGATACTGGCAGTACCATGATATAAAATGAATCTATAGGCTGAATTCTTTAGATTATTTCGATTGTTAAGAAAGATTTGAATAGATGCATTGTTGAAAAACTCATTTATTGCACGAAAATATGCTAGTAACTTATTCAGAAAAACAAAGAATTTTAAAAATATAATATTTTTACTTACATGAACAGCTCATAATTACTGTAGCGTATAAAAAATATGAACTAAATATTCGCTTAAATCAAATTTATGAGCTTCGAACATTAACCAAAAAGCAGACGATTGAGAACACCGGTTTGTAAGAATCTATCTAAATGAATAATGTTTACGGGGGAAAATACAGAAAATTGTTTTGAATAAAAAATTCACGAAGATTAAACTCACCTGAAAATTTTTTTTTTTTACAAATTCAACGCAAAAGTGCTAATTACTTACAATTATTATTTTCTTAAACTATTCATTCGCTTCACTGTTTTTTAAAAACAGATAAATGGAATAACTTAGTATGAAACTAGTAAACTCTACTGCTACTAAAATTTCTTTCTAATAAATGATTATTCTTATTTCTAAAATTTTATATATATTCCAATGAAGAATTATTATTTTTATTTGAATATATCATAGAAATAACTGTAACTGTATGTTTCACATCAATGCAGACAGTTTGATAGATTCATTTACATTTTAAGCCTTTTGTAATTATATTTCTTACTGATTTTATTTCCTTATTAAGGATAGAATTCTCATTTGTCTCAAATCATATACTATTTTATATAACGCAATACTATTAATCAAGAGAGGAGGAAAAAAAGAATAATTTAAATTCTTTATTTTTATTCTCTCTCTCTATTCTATCTTTCATTCCAAAGTATAACACACCAGGAAAATAATTAATTTTTTTGTCAAAAACAAATATTTACTTCATTTATTTTCCCGATGGCCACCTCTAAGTCAAAGGTAAAGTATCTATAAATACATTTCACTTTCCCTTCTTCCTGTGACACCGAGAACATTATTCACAGCGCACATCATCCATTAATTCACGTTTATGCTTCGATAAGGGTATTCTTGGGAAGTGGCGGTCAAGCGGTCATCGAGATTGTAAGTGATCGGTTTAGTTGGACGGCAACTTCGTCGAAATTATAATTAATCGAACCCGGTATTTCCTAGGTTGACCCATTAGATAACACATGGGTGAGGAATTTTTAAAGTTTGACCTTTTTAGGGTGTTGCATGTCTTAGCCGCTTGTTACGAATAAAAAAGTTATTTTAACTCATTGGCTCGTGGCTGAAGTAGGTAAACGCCAAAAGCAAAAATGAAAATAGTGTTGTTTATTTCCTTAAAAAAGAATTAGAAGAATAAACGTGAGAATTACTTTGGATTGTATTGGATTGAATAATTTTTTAGCTTCCCCCCCCCTAAAATTCATTGAATCGTTCAACTTTTAGTGTACCATTAAAAACAAAATTCAAAAAAATAACCTAATTCACTTGAAAGAGCAGTATAATTATGTCATGAAATAATTATTTTTATTAATTGAAAATATTCTATAGGTTTTTTTAACAACTTTTATCTTGAAATAATAAAATTTTGAAGATGCAAAGTATCTAAAATTCGAAAAAAGGTGTATTTGTATATTTTTCCTTAAAATTCTTGGATAAAATCTGATTTCCTTACAAATGTCAGGCTGATGAAAGTAATAATTTTTACTACTACCCTTTATTTGCATATCATTTTGATTTAATTTTTTTCAAATTTTGTACCTCTTCATTTTATTAATATGACACTATTTATAAATGAAAATGTTGTTCAACCAACGAAAAACTGATTGAGCAAACTTTCACTTTAAATAATTTTTAATGATTTCAGTGATTTTTTATTGAAGAGTGAAAACAGAATTCTAACCAAAAAAGCTTTTATGTATAATTTTCAATTATAACTTATATGTTTTATCTAGACCAATGCTATTTAATTCAAATGATAAATTTACTATAATCTTTTATTAACATGCATGATTAGCTTTATAGGTAATTATATTTAATTCTACCTGCTTTAGATATGTAAAGAGCGAAAGATTCTATTTACAAAGAAGACATTTTAATTACTTGGAAGCATTCAGTAAAATTTTATAAACATCTATTTTATGGCTTCTTAAGAAACAATCATAGCAGTTCAAAGTTCTTTTATTATCTTTCTTTTCTCAAAATATGACGAAAAGAACTTTTGAACAGAAGTATATATTCGGTACTACCTTTATGTAATTTATTTTAATTTGAAACCCTTCGATTTGAACTTGAAAATCGGACAATGAACTTGCACCAGCCCACATTGAAACAACTGACGTCCGTTGACAAGTTCTGATTGAAACTACTGATCTTGACATTCAAATGTCCCTCAGACCACACCATTTTGGGTTCTAGAATTTGTTCATGAACGCTCTCAATAACTCAGATTCCACTACTTGTACCACCTACAGAATGCGGTAATTAGCTGTGTGGGTAAAAATTATTCGCTTTCAGCTAGAGATTTTTTTAATAATACCGTTCTTCACGGTCATTACCTGTCTCGGTATTTATTATGCCCTTTTTTGAAACTGTATTAGTTAGAATTCAGTATTTTTTATAAGAAGAAAATAATCTTGAAGTGGACGCTGTCATATCCAGGTGTGTTGTTCAGGTGGATATGTAATTAAAGAAGGGTCCATAGCGTAGTAGAAAAATAACAAAAAAAACCCTTTCATTAATTTAAAGGTTTATACATTTTTTTCCTTTGCTCCCGTATAAAAAAAATCCGAGCAAAAAAAAAAAAAATTCCGCCATATAAAATTATTAGTGTTTCCATATTTGTTTGATTCTTCATGTCAAGTTAGCCTCCAATTATATTAAATATCCTCTCAACAGCAGCATCAACACTTTTTAAGAAGTTGAAACCCTTTCAAGAAATAAAATGTTATAAAAAAAAACCAGAATTATATTTTCCTTCCCGTTTTTGTATTTTTCTAACTGGATATATTTGACTCTTACATTATTTTTTTTAAAATATAAAACTACCAATTCAACCAAGCGTCAATTTGCCAAACATACTAATTTAAATGTCATTAGATATAAGAGTACTTTTTGTTCGTATGTTTAATAGACACAATTTGCATAGTAAAAAAAGTTAAAAACTTATATCCTTACATTACCTTGAAGTATTAAAAACAAAAAGTGATTTATTCGATGAGATATTCCATGTAAAGCTCTGATAAGCTCTGTGGGCGTGATTTAATTCAGTTAGGGTTAGGACTTTTAATTTCGATTGCAGGTCCACGATTGTTTCAAAGAGAGTAAACTTGAACTTTCTCAACCTGCGCCAACGCCAAAAAAAAAGTGTCATCAAGCCCACGAGTGGCCTCTGAATAATCTCTGTTATGCTGTTTATTACTGTCTGCAACGGAATAATGGATAATCGCATGTTATCTGCTAGTTATACCGTTACCCTTACAAGTAGATGAAACCGCTTGTCCGCTGGTCTGAGGCTGAGTCATTGATTTCTGAAGGTTGTTGATGAGCACAAATATGGATTTGAATTCGGTAGGAAACCCATCGGAGGATGGAAGGGTCAATACGTTGGTTTTAACTTCCTACAAAATATCTTTGACCTCTCATTTGTGGCTTTAAAATATTTTGTTGAAATAAAACTAAAACTGTTTTGGAACTAATTTATGCAGTTCGGAAGTTAAAAGCAATGAACGAAAGAAAAAAAAGTTAATTTTATATACAAAGCAACGGATTTTAAAAGAAAAATTAAAGTGTTTATGGTTGCTTAATTTTATGAAACGTATGCTTGTAGAGCGTTGGACGTTGTTTGGATGGAATACTGTATTTTTATTATTAACCAAATTGTATTTACATACATTAATTGTTTATTGGTATGTTCATTTATATGCAGTATTAATTTCTATTCAATTCTTGTTATTCTTTACAATTTCTATTCTATATGTATTTTGTGTATTTGAATTATTTTTTACTATGCCATTTAACAACGCTATTGACTGTACTATTTATCTTTTGAACGATGGCCACACGTTGTTTTGAAAGTTGTTTGTGTAATAGAATATCTATAGGATGTTTAGTTGCTGTTCTTTCTCTCGCTAGGAGAGGTTCGCTGCACAAAGCTGCTGGCAATTGTTATAAGCTTTTTGGGTAAATTAAAATTGTTAAGTTTTAAAATCAAGAGCTTTTTTAGTCCTGTGCATTTAAGAACTTAAACTAAAGATGGTACATTCGGGTTGGGTTCAATAAATTCTCTTTGGTACAACAGTTACTTATTAGTTTAAGCAAGGTTACAGAAAGACAACACATATCATTAACACTAATAATAATAGGCAAAGAACACACACCCCATATATGGTTTTTCACAGTGACCACATTATTTCCTCACTTGGCCTCTACTGAAGATGGGTGGTCTCTAGAGGGCGTTTATGTTGCTGGAACAATCAGTTACAATTATGATAAGAGCGGTTATACGCTTAATTTATAAAAAAAGGACAAAAAAAATTATTTGTTTTACATCTTTTAGAAAAACTGTTTAAATTCCACTCCAAAAAATTTCGATTCAGTGTCCTTTCTTGAAGACTAAAAAAAAAATTCAAAAACAATAATAACTTAATCTTTATTTGAATATTTTCTTTAAAAAATGCAAACCACAAACACATTTAGTACCAATACAACCAATTTTTATATAAAATTTAACTATATTTTCAATAACTGTAGTTGTACATTTGTGAATGACTCGATTTTAATACATGCTCATAAAATCTTAAATTTTATAGATTTCTGCTTTCTTCCGATACGGAGAAAAAATAGAACATTTCCCACAAATATCTCTGCGAGATTTATATCAGTGGCTTAGTATGAAGGAAAGTCGGTATTTTCACTTGTATATAAATTGCATATCTTCGAATCTGTGTCATATAATCCGAATGTCCTTTAGAATACTTGTATGTAGAATGATGGATTTTGGCTTGGCAGATTAGGTTAAAGAGAATGAATAATATATATACATATTTCTTTCTCCAAAGTAACTTCTGTGCTTGAGTTATTGTATGAAAATGAATTTTTTTCTTTCTGACAAAATATGAATGTTATATACAAAAAAGTTTACTATTTGTTTATCTGATAACAATGGGTATGCTTCTTGGAAAAATTTGAATCAAAGGAGATAATTGTGACCTGCTTGAAAATTACATTCATAATTCACAGAATTTTTGTACATTTTTGCTTTTACAGTTTACTCCTGACACAAATGCATAAATATCGATATTTTAAATACATTCCATTCTAGACAATGATATTTTCTAAAGTTTTAGCTATATAATATTCAGTTAGTAGAATTTATTCGAGAAAAAATGCATTCTATATAAAGTGATATGAATTATCACTACATCATTTATAATAAAATGAATAAATTTTGCACAAACTTTACCCTTTTCTTATTAATAGATATTAATGGTTTTATACATATCGCTTGTACAAATATGCACAAAAGATTTTTTTATTTTGCTTTTGAATTATTCTCTTAAAAAACTTATTGCATATTATTTTTATTTGCTATTGACAACATATATGTAACGAAATTCTTACGAATTCCTTTTCTCAAGTAAATTTTAATTTTAAGAGACAAAAGGGAGAATTATATTTTTTAGAACACCGCACAATGCTTTTAATAAGAATTTTATGTTTCGGAAGAGGATATTAATCATATTACACATATTTATATCTTTTTACAGCCACGTTTTCATTAATACATAGAATTTTTATTTCTTAAGCTTAAATTTCGTTTCTCCAGTATGTTCTGAACTCAGCAACAATTTAACAATTGTTGAGATTTAATATCAAAGTAATATTTGTAACCATCTTTTACATATATTTTTCTTTTAATATTGTTACGTCAAGTTTCGAAATCAAACAAAGTGAAACTTTAATTCTGATAAAAAAAAAATATCAAAGACTTTAGAAGACCAGGTCATGTACGATTTAAAAAACTTACTAATAAAATAAAACTTTTACTTATTATGTGTGTGGTCTCAAGTTCTAACATTCCCTAGAAGTTTCAGGTATTGAATCAAAGCAGTGTTTTGCTGCTCGAAAGCTCCCTCCACTCGTAAGTTATTTATGTTTCCTTTATGAATCGAATAAAATCTCAATTGAATAATATCCGTTTAAAAATGGAGGTGTAAGAGTGATAAGAACTAACCCTCACCTAGATCTCATTCATAAACGAAAACGTATGTATATTCATGACATTGCATATTAAAATAATACCCGACACACGTTTTCTTGCAAGAGCATAAACAATAAACAAACAAATTGTAAAATTCAAGAAAACAAATCGACAAATGTATCTCGTTTCGTTGCGGAAGCACAGCGTTTCACCATTAGAAGAAAAGAGGAAATCGGTTAGTCAATTCCTTTTATTCTTAACTGCATCCGTAACAGTTGTTATTGTTTACATGAGTGACATTATGATTCTCTCATCCAAGTATCACTACTTTACATCACGTTTATGCGTTTGAATGTCAAGCAAACACTTAAATGATAGTCTTGACTGATAACAAGAAAAATAAATGAAATAAACATTTCGAAATTCTTTTCAAGTATTTAAAATTCGAAGCAGAAATTTCTCAACCGGAAATTATTTTCAAAGAAAGCTTATAATCATTTAGAGTAAAGAATTCTAGGTCATGTCGGTGGGAAAAATATATAAATGCATATACTTCAGCATTAGATAAAACCCAAGTAATGGATTCTTTTTTCTGGATATAAAATTAAATTCTATTTTCGTAGAACCTTAATTGTGGTTGAATAAAGAGACGTAACTTGTTTTTGTTTAACCAATTTGTCAGAAATTGCTGATGGTTTTTAGTGGAATTTTTAATACTTCCTCGTACAAATTTTTAAAAATGTCAAATATTTAATGGGTTGATAAATACTTAAAGGGAATTTATTTTAATAAAATTAGTTTTGTAAACAGGAAGTTTTTCATGTATTAAGGTTTTTGAAAATAAAGTTAACCATCTGTTTATTTTTTGATTATCGAAAAAGTACATCTCTATTTCAAAACTGAATTTAATTTGGAGGAAAAATAAATAAATTTATTCAAAATATTTTATTAGAACTTTACAAAGGTTAATTATTTAACAACTGGCAGAATATGTTTATATATATGAACTGTAGCTTTGTTGAAACTATTTTAAAAATCTTTTTAACTGTATAATTTTGACGTATTTTGTTATTCACTTTAAAAAAATACTTTATACTACGCAGTTTTCATATTTTCTATTTAGATCAAAATAAAGATTCGTATATTTTAAATAATTATGTGAAAATAATACTTATATATATATAATTCAGTTTATACTTCATTTTTATATGCTTAAAGGAATAATTGTTAGCTTTGCTTGAGTCATGCATAGTGCTAATAAAATTTTTTAAGGATCTAAGATTTAAAAATCAATACAATGAGATACAATTGTAAAAGCCTAATATATTTTGAAACCGATGAAATTTGCAGAAAATAAAATTTTTGTTTATTCTCAAAAGAACAATCTATTAAAACAAATGTTCCGTCAAAACTGGCAGCTTTGGATGACCCTATTCGAATTTAGCCAAAAAATTATTTATTTTAATGTAAAACATTATCTCATGCGATGTTGCAAAAACTAAATTTATAAAAAAATCTATCAATGAAGGGGGGAAAAACATACGTGTATACAAATTCGTCTTTTCAAAATTATTATTGAATAATTCAATATTTACGATCACCTGTCTTTTCAGAAATGGAAATATTCTTAAAATAACCCTTTCCGTTCTACATTTAGACCTTTTTGATTCCATATATGCTTAAATATTAATGCTGGTATCCATTGATTATTCGGTAGATTAATTTTCACACTCCGTTTCTTATTGCGTTTTAAGTAGAATATGAACACCGTAGCCAAACGATTCTTTTGATTGCTCACTGTGATTGAATCTACTAAAGATTTTCCTGACAAAGATATTTATAGTGACGTCACAACAGGAAAGACCTATCGATAGCAGAATTCTAGCATTGTTGAGGACGAGAACTAATTTAAAAAAGATCTTTTGTTCCGAGTTTTTCCTCGTGGACCTATGTAGAATCGAATGTAATTTGGATCTGGTACATGGAATAGAACAAAGTAACAACAAATGTCTTATTTTTGGACGAGGAATTGAGAAAGAATAATCTATTGTTGTCATAACAACTACAAAAAAGTCGTGATAATTTTTCAATTCAGTTGTGCGCGAAAAAGTTTCATTTTCTCGCAAATGCTTTCTCATTTCAATTTGTTTGACGGTGAAGTTTTTAGACTGTCGCTTGTACTTTCCTTAGCGTTACTATCGTCACACCTGAGAATTCAGATAAACATTTAAGTATATCAACGAAAATAGTAAAGCATTGTTTTGTTTCAGCATTTAGACGACTTTTATAAACGTAAGTTGAAAATTCTTCAATTTCAGGTATTTACAAGCATAGCATGTTAAAATGGTACTTAATTTGTTTATTCTTGGTATGCATAAATTTTTCTGTTAATCTCTTTATGTTTTTTATCTTATAAAAATGAAAGTACGCACTTAAATGTATGATCAAAAATACTTTGTAAACGAAGCATATGACAGCCAATTGAGCGCGTAAGACACATGCGAAATCGGGTTGTCAACTTGGTGAGTTTTCTTGAACGTTCGCATCGTTGCGATAGTACGTAATAAATTTATTACAGCATCTCGAAAAACTTTTTACAAAAAGAGAGATAGACAAAATCATCATTTAAATAAAACTTACACTATCAGCATAAGTAAAAATATAAAATCTCTTTGCAGAAATTTGTGTTGCATATTTCATACAAATCTTTTTTTAGAATGTAAAAAAAATTTTTTGGTTGATATATATGAATTTTTTCAAAGAATACGCAATTCTTTGTGAATAATACATTTTTCGATGTACAGAAAAAACAAAGGAAAATAGCATAAAACAATATGTAATAGTCTATCGTATTAAAAATGGATTTTCATTGAATTTTTTAATATCGATAGCTTTAATTGAACTAATATAAAATTCCACATATCTAATTTAAAACACCATGTTAGTACTTAAAAGATTAGCCTTCCTTTTTTTTCTTTTTTAAATTGAACAAATAAAAGCAACAATAAACTTTTTTTTAATTGTCAATTATAACACGTAAGATATAGTTTTTTACCTAGGTTTCTGAGATTGCTTAATTATTTGTATTCGATTTCATTCTGAAAAAAGCATTGAAGACTGTAAAACAGATTTACTACTCTCTTAGAACAAAGCTAAAAGAAAGTTGTTGTAAATATTAGTCAATGTAATTGCTGTCAGTTTCAACATATAAACTACGTAGCTTAAAAAAAAACCTTTGAGTGGAAAATTAGTTTTATGTAAGCGATGAAAAGACAGAAAGACGTCAAGTAGCACTTATTAATAAAATTCATTAAGCACAATTGCCATTAAATTAGTTGCGTTAAAAGAAAATTGAGAATTATTGCTAGCAACTGTTGAATCGATTTCCAAACAACATGAAGGTCACGTGCGAATTATTTTTCACAAAGTGTCATCGAAAAGAAAAGATTTCGGTATGTAATAGATCACAGGTCAGTGGGACACGGGGCATCCTAAACTTTATAACTCGCATCTTCTAGCCCTTTCTAATCTGTTTCGCAAACGGTTTCAACCTTATGTTGAAAGACTTTCACCTGTCCAGATGTTTTCCATTGTCTACCTACTCGGACACTTAATTTTGCGATCAGTTCCCTTGGAGTCGCCATTAAAGAAGATGTAAGATTCAAAAGATCGCCTTAACAACCCTTTGGCAGTGTGACACGCAGGATCGAACAAAGAAGAAAACAATGAAAATGGTTTCGCTCCTGCTGAAGGGTAATTCGAAAGCGAATGTTCTTAAGAGAACTCTTAAAATTCAGAACATTTGCTAGAAGGCTCCTAATACTTATGCTCGTGAGCCAGGGATCAGAAGTAAAACAATTCGATCTTCGGTCCTTTGGAACTTCCGCTCAGCAGTTTCTCCCAAAACAGAATGGCTGTTAGTAATGACACGTTTCTCTCTCTCTAAACAATGTTGCTGAAATGGAGCGGAAAATATTCGAATTTGCTTTAAAGAGACAATGGTTAGGAATAACCATTATGCGGAAGAACTTAGCAATGAGTTTCTATGAAATGTAAATAGAAATATTGTTTGGAGTTTCTTCCCGTTTTCAATAAGTCGAAAATCAATTTCATTGTTCTCTGTTGTATTTGGATTCGATTCGAATAATTTGACAAATACCCAATGATATAATGTAGTCGTATTGCAGAAAACTTCACAAATTCCTTTACTTTGGGAGCAAATCTTACAATTTTTCAACATAGATTTTAAGCAGAAGTTTTGTTCTCTAATATGGTGGTAACTATTTTATTTCATTTGATTGAAAACTGACTAAAATAACGGGCAAGTACCATTTATTATTTGGAAAGTTTTATTAGTTATTCTCAAATTTCAGTAGTTACTTATAAATCAGATTTGAATTATGTATTTAAAATTCTTTTACATGAGACGTTCAATTCAAATCAGGTCTGTTAATTATTTTAGATAAATTTTTTAGTAGTATTTTAATAGTAAAGAACATTTCCAAGGGAATTCCAAACGTTAAAATTAAACAATACTCCTCAAAGTCTCTAAAAAAACTTAAAGATTCTGTTAGCGATGAATGATAATTTCCTTAATATTTTTTCTTAATTAAAAAGGTAGAATTTACACTTTGGGAAGATGAAAATATCATATAATTATAAGTAATAAATATTGAAAGCTTTTAAATACATGTACTACCACTCAGATTATTGATTGATTAGGTTGATTGTCTATAAATACCCATAAAAGGATACTTTTCCGTTTCGCGGGTGCAGGTGTTAACGTCGCCAACAATGATACAATCGACGTCAAACGGAATATTCCTGCTGGAACCCTTTTATCGCCACATTTCAAAACAAGTCGCGGTCTTTTCTTATCAGTAACGTCTTTTTCATAATACATCAAAAATGGATAAAAAAAAACAATGAGAACTTTTCTATTAATATTTCTATGTGTACATTGTGTGTTGTCGCCAATAACACAAACTTGGCGAGATTTGCGCCGGCGAAATGGAAAAGTACCCATAAAAGTTTTTAAGCAACACAATTTTCAATATTTTAAATTTTATATGTATTATTTTTATGAAATCAAGAACTGTATGTTCTAAAATTTAAACGCAAATTTACGCTGCTGAACAAGATTGTGAAAATTAAACCATTTTTTATGTTTTTACTTCCATATACTTAACATTTTTTTCCATTTAAATTCACTAAAAAACGAAACCATTCATATGCTGCCTCACTCTCTACATAGTTTAATCTATTGCTATCATAAAAACAATTCAGGTACCTAAACGCAGGTCACTTGTAGTAACACAATACCAGAAATCGCGAAATCAGAATTGCTAAATATATACCAGTCCTTTTTTCTTCCCCTTCCGTCAAAAGATATCAAATTTGAGATCAAACCATTTATGTAAAGCAGCTACTAAACGTGAAACAATAGCCAAGTTATAAAGGAATTGGGTCATAAATTAAAATTCTTGACGATCTTGTATCACAAGAGTGGGAAATGTGTACTTTTTTCATAAAATATGATCGTGTCGAAAAAGTATGAGGAATCGGAATGATAAGTGGCCATTTCAAATCAGAATATGTCATATATATATATATATATATAGCTAAGTTTATTTCACTCACCTTTGTTGAAATGCATTCCAAAACGTAGCTTTTTCTCCCATGTATAATGTAAATAGGAAAAAGAACAACAATTTTACTTTTTATATCAAAGGATAGAAGGAAATATAACCAACAAAATGTTTGAATTCTTCTTTCAAATAATAAGGCTATTTATGAGTAATTTGGAAAAATTCATACTTCAACTAAATTAATTGCGTGGAGCAATTTCTCAAAAATTACTTGCATATTAAAACACACATTTTAGAATTTTTTCTATCAGATTTTTTTCACGAAAAAAAAGAAAGAATTCGACGCATTTAGATTTAAGCACAGGATATTTCATTCTTTAAAATAAAACTTTGGGGGGGGGGGGATATACTACATTAGTGCCACATGATCACTTTATCATTTTAACTTTTTCCGATCATAAAAATATTACAATAACCTTAAACTTTTAAAGTACTTTTAACAAAATATTTCATTCAAAAATGGAATACAGTTATCTATTTTTTTATTATTGCTTTGTTTTACGCTATATATTTGATTCAATGGTCGGCGAATTCTGATAAGGAAAAAATTGGTTTAGTTTGCTATTATTTCCCCAATTTATTTTTAATGTCTCCAAAAATTCTTAGTTTTATAACTTATTATTCAAGTCATTATTTAATTTTGGCATGTTACAAGAAACTCTTTTCCAAATATATATATATATATATATTTTATAATGAAATAAATCTTTAAGTTTATAATTTTAATCGTGCTTGCCTGTTTAGTCTTATTATACATTTTGTTTTTTTAAGATCACCTCTTGAAACAAATATATTTCCGTATTTTTCGCTTAAAAGTTTATAATTAAAATACAACTTTTGATGGTAACTTCCATTAAAACTGTTCTTTTTCTTAATAAACTGTTTGCATTGAGAGTTATTTTTATAATAAAATCGATAATTATATAAAAATAGGATAGTTGAATTTGTTTAAAATTTCTTCGTGTTTATTTGTAGAATTGAATACTGGTACCTTTAATTTTCTGTCAAGCATACAAATAATAGTTCTAAATTATCCTACCTAAAAACAGAAGCAGAAAATAAAAAGGAAAAAAAATCGCAAAAACAAAACAAGTATTATTGTTTTTTCCCAACAAATACACATTTAGCAACAGTAAAAGACCAAAAGAACAAAATGAAAGGGAAAAAAAATCAAATACCACGCGGATATAATTTTTTTCTGTTTATTGATACAATAATAAAAACTCTGGGAAAAAAATAGCAACAATAACTGGCTAAAAAAAAAAAACTGATTGCGCTTAGTATTCAAATACTTGAAGCTTAAAAGGGGAAAAAAATGATATTTTATACTTCGAACCAGGAAAATACGTTAAGTACTTCGAAAATTGTATTATCCGTCAAGGTCTGTCAAATAGGTTCTGCTTCATAGTTATTGAGTAACTTTATGCGAATAAAATGTCTCAGAAATTTGAACTCCCATGCAGTTCACGTTATAAATGAAACTTCACATTCAACAAAGAAATGGTTCGTTGAGGTGAAAACGCTTTTTTGAAAATGAAAGTTTTTTTCCTACGTGAAAATGGAAGAAGACTGTATGTGAGATCTATATTTGTCAGCACGAACTAGAATTTAAATAATCCTTTCCGCTGTTGTGAAAGTTGTCACACTGTCACGTATACATGTGGTGATATTGAAATTCTCCTTTTCCTCTTTCTAAATTTAGAAACCTTTTTAACATGGAATTTTCAGTGTGAGTGATATTTTCATAAGTTACCCAAATGAAAAAAAAGTATGAAAACAATGACAAAATAATTGAATATAAATTCTAATAGATAGAAGCAAAAAAATAACTTTTCCATTTTAAATTAACTTCATTAATAAATATATTACGTATTTTCTTAAGAAAATTTATATTTCGAAGGTTTTAATTTTAATCATCAATGCATTTATTAAATTTTTCTAGACAACTTTTAAAAATTTAAAAAAATTTAGAAGGAAAGTTCCTTGAAAAAATTTGCGCCGTTTTTGAACTTAGTGAGATTGAATGATTAATAGATATTTTATTTTTAACTGTGAAATATTTTTACTAAAGAAAAAACGAATTCATCTGTAAATTTAATCTCTGTAACAAATAGTGATATTTATATTATGTAAAAAAGAAAGTTATTTTGAAGGATCAATAATTATGTGACTCTCTTCTCTCTCTCATTGTGGCTTAAGAATTCACACTTTCTATTTGCTTAGTTTTCACCAACTTCTAAAAAAATACTCAAAATCTCAAGAAAAGTTTTTTTCTTCCTTCAAATAATAGGACATGTGAATATTACACATTATATAAGAAAAATGCATACCTACTTATTACAGTTTTACCTTTAAAATTGGGAAATATTATTTTCAAAAATAAATTATCCTACAATGCACTAATTTAAGAAAACGAAGTTGGTATTAAATAATAGAAGATTAAATTCGGATCGAACTATTTAATTTGTTCGAGAGAAAGGTTAAAATATTTAAATATTGGGACTCTATAATAAAAAAAAAGAATTTGAAATTTAGATTTCTTACAAATTAAGAAAGCTCAGTAATCATTTTTATTCCCTAAAAAGGAAATTTGTTCTATTTATGAAAAGCTAAGTGTAATTGCATAGGTTCCACGTGTGTCTTACAATACAATAAGAAAACACAGATTAAAAAATACTTTCAAAACACACAGAGAGAGGGTAATCATTTTTAAGTGCAGGTTGTCAAAATTTCTTGATGCTCGCGCAACCTTAAAGCGAATGTCCGGTTTGGTCACTCAAAACAAGCAAAGGTAGAAACCCGAATCTAGATCACTGGTATGTACTTTCGCGTGTGTGGACACCTTTTTAAGCCCCCACACCAGAGAAAAACTCATCTAAGAAAGCAAAAGAAAGCGAAAAAAAGAAGAAAGAGCGAAAAAAAAGCACATTGCACGATAAATGATACGTTCTGAGGAAATTGCGAACGGCATCTTCCTGCTCAAGGCCAGTAATGAAAATTGCCAGAGAAAGTGTGTCACTTTTCGAACTTTTGAGGCTACTAGATCATCATTTTCGAGCAAAATTGCTGCACTGACCATCCGATTGAGACTCGAGCTAGTTTGCGGGAGGGCAGATTAGCTGCACCCAGTTATTACGGCGTGTTTCTTTGTTACCTATTGCACTTAGTATCGATGTTACCTTGTTAAGAGGACTACTTCATCATCTTTTTAAGTCGGGGTGGGTAAATGTGGGAGTTGAAGTGAATTGTGGAGGGAGAAAAGGAAAATGGAACACTTTTCTTTTCTATGTAAATATTCGTGTGTGAGAAATTGCACCATTTTTTACAAAAGCAATAAAAATAATGAATGAGGTTCTCTTCCCCCACTTTAAATGCTGCAAAATGGGTGCAATCATTCTTCGTTGAGTTTTCTGAATGTTTCTGTGAGCATTGTTTATGTTAAACATTAATTTTTTGGTTTTGAATGGACTCATTTCTCAGTCGTATCACAAAAAAGACTGAATACATATAACATATCATGAAGAAAAACACAACCTATCAAAAAAATGAAGAGTCATGAGCACTTTATTCTCTTTTTTTTTACGTGGAATTGAAGGCAGTTGATGGGTTGAAAGTTAAATTTATTTATATTACTACAGTGTATCAACTAATGTTATAATATATTTATGAATACGTGAACACTCTGGAATTTTTTCTTCTTTTGGAAGCAATTTTGAACAAACTTATGGGAAACATAAAAAAAATTATTGAAAATTTTTAAGAAAATCCCTGGGGAAAAGTTTATATAATTGAAAACTGAGATGGCTAATTAAAGAAAATAACGTGATTTTGTAATTACTTAGAATAAGCCTCATTAAATACTCGTTTTAAAAAATTAAGCTCTTTATTGCAGTAAAAATTCTTGATTTTTTTGTGTTTTGTTTCCAATGCAGCAGACGATAGTAAACACAATTCTTTCGTAGGGATTCAAATAAATAAATAATTTTGAAAAAAAAGCTGTAGTCTAAAAATCGAGAAGTTTTTACTCATTTGGCATTCCCAATGGGGAACGTGATTGCTGCAAAAGGTTCATTCTTCGCTAGAATAAATAAAACTACACAATAGGGCAGATAATCAAACAAAGTTTTGTTAAGAAAATTACCACACCACCACTAAAATGTTCAAAGAAATTAAATTTTAAAATTCTATTATTTCGCAAAGGATTTCCTATTGTTTATACGTTTATAAGATCAATTTATCCATTAATATCCATTCGTTGTTTTTTAAAAAATTTAATATTTATTGTAAGTTTCTCCAAGTTTCGTTTTTTTTTTCACTGTGAAAATCACAAAGTTCAGTGATTTCTTTTCCTAGATAGAAATCTTGAGCAATAATTGTTTGTCGTACCAGACTGCATTTATGTAACAGACGTTTTGAAATAAAATTATACGGTGTGTAATCTTTTAGAATTCTATTCAACCTTATCGCTTCAATATAATTCTAAGTTCTAAAAAATTTTTAAGAATGCAATAAAACTTATTCTAATTTGTAAGCTAAATGAACTAAAATTAATGAATCCAAAACAATTTTTTATTAAAAATAAGCCAATTTCTAATGAATATTACGGAAGTTAACAGTAAGACGTTTGAAAGAGAATTTCCAAAATAAAGAAGAAAAATATTTATTTGATTGATAATTATTATGTTTCAAGAAATTAGAAGAGCATGACTAACAAAGCATATCTGTCAAGTTTATTTCGCCACTTTCCTATTCAGAATTTTTTTAAAAAATTACAACTTAAAACAATGATTGAAGAATAGAGTTTTCATTCCGTAATAATCACCGATTCCTTACGTAAACTATAAGAAAAAATATGGCATTCTTTTTTCTCTTCCTCTTATTAGATTCCCGCCGAGATGTTCTCTTTTGCATTTCTCAACGAATTACAGAAAAAGACCAAATTAGATTGTTAATCTGAATCGTCTGCTTCGAATTATCAGGTGTTCGAACTCCTACCTCGATTGGGCGGTCTCCTCCTAATTATATCGACCGAATGGCGCGTTATTGAAAAACAACCCACTAACCCAGTTCAAAACATCTTGCACCTTTAAGAATCAGTGATCTCTATGAAACAGTTACGAAATATTGATAACTAGAAGAAGCGATAAATTCTAACTCTTCCGCAACGGCTAGTACACGGAAATTCTTCTTCGTGCAATAAATTCTGCCATTGATGCGTTAAAGTGGACGTCATGGTGGTAAACATCGAATTGATTCGATTTTAATGATTTTGACAAATATCATGTGAGGAACATGAGAACTTCTCCGGAAAAGCAAAAATATTTTATAATTCAGAGAATAAGAGAAAAATACTGTGGAATTACAGATTTAAAAATGCCTGATTAAAATGTAAATATAGTTTTATTTATTTTTACAAGTTGTGCTACTGAAAAATTTATTATGTAATTTATTTTTTTATTTTTATATTTTACTTGAAATGTTTAAAATTAATAAAAAATTTATTTATTTAATTATTTTTTTTAAATTTAAGAATTTTTTTAAAGAAAAACTTAATCTAACATTATTAAATTTTGCTCAAAGACAACAAAAGCAATTGCCGCAGAAAATTAATTGTTTCATAAAGGTAAAACTGGAAGTATTTAGAGTAAAAGTTTGGCAAAAAATACCTCATGAAGAAAAAGCAATATAGTTAATTTAATGCTCGTAACTTAAGGCTCATTTAAAAAGCAATTATTAAAAGCAATTATCTTTCATTTGATTTCAATGTGAAAAATTTGGCTGATCTTAAGTATATGAAGTAGCCGCGGAAATCTAATGGTCATGGTCACGGGCTTGTTGCCAGCGTCTCATGAGTTCAAACCCTAGTCCCACTGAAAATCGCTGTGCTGAGGAGCTGATGCACGTTAAATATGTGATCACTGAAACTCCTCCCATTAGCATGATGTGGTAGTTAAGAGAAGGTGTGCCAGCTCAGATGCCGTCCTCGTAACTTGACCAAGGCTCAAAATGACTAGATCCGTCACCAATACTCTCGAGTTACTTATTACTTCATTTCTGGGTAGCGAGAGAAATTACACAGCTTTTGGCCCAAAGGCATTTTATTAATGAGTTAATTTAAAAAAAGTTTCACTCCATGTTAATATGTTTCTAGCTATCTCAGCCTTTCACTAGAGAAAAGTTCATGTCCGGAACAACTTAGATGATCGTCTCAGGGTGGCTGTCCCGCAACTTTTTCGCTTGTATCGCCTAAATCAATATTGATGCCGCTCCCCACAGCCTCGTCACTCCATCTGCAAGATCTTCTCCAATTCTCCGGTCGCTGCCTCCAACTTTTCTTGTCGAAGCTCATCACTTTCCGAACGACTCTTTATCTAGGTCTTTAGCTCCGTAATTTCTGATTGGCGATCCGGGTTTCACCGGCTCTCATTTGGTCCAACTTGGTTTTTTATACAAAAGCGTCGTGACTGAGATCAACTCTCGCCACCTCGTAAACATATGAGTTTCATGACTTGCTTTGACTGAATATTGTATTCACTCCCAGCGTTCATAGTTGTTTCGCTATGTGAAGGCTAATGGATACTCAGCCTTCATTCACTGATCTTGGAGAAGAATAGGTTAATAAGCATTTCAGAATCGGCTCAACATCATGCCTCAGCGTTCGTTCGATGATCTTCAGATGATCGTCTCCAGGGTGCGGCTGTCCCCGCAACCTCTTTCGCTTGTATCGCCTAAGATCAATATCTGGTGCCGCTACCCCACAGCCTCGTCACTCCATCTGCAAGATCTTCTCACAATCCTCCCGGGTACGGCTGCCCTCGCAACCTCTTTCACTTGTCCGAAGTTCCTCATCACTTTCCGAAACGACTCTTTGAACTCCTGGGAGGGCATCTTTCATGCTTCCAGTAATTTCTGATTGGAGAGATCCACGGGTCTTCACCCGGCGTCCTCAGTCTTGGTCCCAACTCCATTGGTTTTTTATACAAAAAGCAGTCGTGACTGAGATCAACTCCATCGCCGCCCCTCGTAAACCATATGGAGGGTCTATCAATCGACTTGTCGCTTTGACGCTGGGAATACTCTCCTGGGTATGTCTACCTCACAACACAGGCCGATATTCATACCAGTTAAGTACTTCGTGGTCCTCATGTGCGAAGGAACGAAATAATGGATAGCTGTCCAACAGGAGAGTCTCTTCTATAAATCGTTCTGACTAAAAGCCATCTGGGTGTTGGAGAAGGAATAGGTGTGGTAACATCAAAGCCATTTCCAGAATTGGCTCAACATCTGTTTTGCCTCCAGGCATGAGAGAAGAGCACACGATCCCTTTTTAAAGAATACAAGGACCCATCTGGCCTCTATGCTCACCCCCGTATTTCAAAAATGACAAGTACTGTCGTATAGTGTTCGTTTAATGAGGCGACGGTGCAATAGTGTGACTTTAGTACATTAATTTTTTTATACAATAGAGCTCTGTCTTTAATTTTGAACACAAGGGTAAAAACAATTTGATATTAGAATTGAAAAAAATATTAACTAAATCGTTCATTGTGAAGAATGTAATTTCTTCCCCTCTTAATTATTACTCTCAATTCATACATAATAATAATCTCAATTTTTTAAAATCAAACAAATGCAATTGTTTGATATTTCTTTGAATGCCACCTAAAGAGTTTTAAGCTATTCAGTTGAACCCCACAGTAGTACATGTAAAAGTTGATGAAATAAAATACTTTACGATTTTTTTCAAGACAAAAAATGATATTGACCCTGCGATCAATTTCGCGAACCATATTTTTGAGTTTTTGTTCCATTGTTTATTTATGAATACGGTCATGGCAGATAAATTCGAATTCCAATTGTTCTTTCCAGAACTTTTATTGAAATATAAAATGTGACCTTACACCCGTCATACTACTTGACATACCCACCCATATAAGAATAAACTTTAGTGGAGATCTTTGATCTTTGAAAAACCCACAGCCTTGTAGTTAAATAATTCCCGTGGTAAAATAGTTTAACTGATATGTACGTCTTAAATAGTTATAACAGTAACAAACAAAAAGTGGTATATTAAAGGAAAATAAAATTACTTCATTAACCTCAATCTGTCTATCACATAGAAAAACGCGGAATATCTTGGTGTGAACTCATTACCCCAGGAAGTTAAAACGTTCCGGTAGGATTCTTAAGTGACGTGCAAATCAATAGTTTCTAGAATTGTTCTTTTTGATCAAAGACTTTGCTCAACTAACGTAGAAATTATAGAGTTAGAGTAAGTTTTTTGTTTCAATTTTTAGAAAGGAATTTAAAGTACTTTTTCCTGTATGTAAACAAGTGTTCTTGCATGTGTTTTGATTTAAGAAGTATGCATTTAGTTTTGGAATAAAAATGTTTTTTTTTTCAAAAGCACAATATAATATCTCAACAGATTTTTCTCCTTATGTTAAAAACCGATCGGATAAATGAGGAATTTCTAAACTATGCTTGCCTTAGTCATTATATTTTAAACTCGATAATTTATAATATTTTTTTTGTAAAATCCTCATTAATTTCACAAGATAATATTATGATATTACTATTATTAATTAATCAACCTGTACAATCGTCTTATTCCATGTTTTTACCCTAAATGGGTCAGTGCTTAAAATCATTGATCAAAATTATGCTGAATGAAAACTAGTAATTATAGTAAACATTTGATTTACTCGCCACTTGCACAATCCACACTCATATATGAATATGTGTATGTGTAATATAAAAATAGATATTTATATTTTGCACGAGGCAAAATGAATGCAATATTTTTTCATCCTTTTCTCTCCAGACACTAAATCTTCCCTGTAGACTTAGAACCCCCTTCTGTCTAAAGGCAAAGAACCAGTAAAGTCATGGGAGACCCCATAACTCATGGCTTTTAGGGGAGTTTTCCTTTTCGTTATCATCTTCTGACTTTCCCTATTTAAATATCGTCGTCGTCCCTCTAAGTCGGGGTTCTTTTGTCTGTTTAAAAAGCATTAACGTCACGGTTCTTTGTCGTTTAAAAAATTACGTTCCAGTGTTCTCCTATAAAGGAAACATATCATAAAGATTAGTTCGTAGTTGTCGGTACTGGGTTGTTGAAATATTATATATATATATATGTGTGTGTAAGTGTATGTACATATACATATATATTGTGTGTGTGTAAGTGTATGTACATATACATATATATATGTGTGTGTAAGTGTATGTACATATACATATATATGTGTGTGTGCGCCTTGCTTAATATACTTTCTGCACGAATTTTTTTGCTTATTTGGAAAATTAACGGGAAGAGAAATTCACGCACCGCAATAGGTCGTCGAGCTATGTTTCATGCCCTGGAAGCAAAATTTGCTGTATGATTATTCTATGCATTTTCATACCCAAAAGATTAACTGTGAATTTTATGAACTATTCGGAAACTTGGATTCTGACACTGACTTTGAAGGATTTTTGTGACTCCCCCTCCCCTTCATTCAGAATAGAAGTTCTATTCAAAACCCTCAAAAATTTAAAATAGTAATATTGCCTGCGCATGGCTAACAAAAATATAGTAAAAAAATGAATATGTGTTAGTAAATTTTTTTTCGTATTTGTACCCATCGATTGCTACGAGGAACAGCCATATTACATTTAACTACAAAATCCTTTTCCCTTTTGGAAAATTTGGAACATTTGAAATGCATCATATTTTTTGCCGCACTAAGTGAATGATACAAACATTGATTCATCATTTAAGTGAGGGAAGTATTTAGAGCATTAAAGAGATCATCTGAATTATGTACCTTAGCACCTCTTTTAACAGATATGCACCTCTTAAAATCAATCATTATACAAGATAATGAGAAAATTATATTTGGGATATTTAATCTAAAAATTATAACACACTCGACTTGTCGATGGAGTACGTTCGTACCTTCCGATTATCTTATTTTGCGAGTTATGAAGTGTTACTAAGTCGAGTTAATTCAGTCAAGAAAGTATAATTTTAAAAAAATGATGAAAAAGAAAATATCATAACGTTGGAAAAGCGAATAAAAACATAAATTGTATCGCTAGACTTGTGACATAGATTTAAATGTGCACATGAATTTGTTACAGTTTAACTTAATAAGCTACCCGCCTCATATTTTAAAAAACTGGATGCGAGATAATGTTTCAATAAGAGGCATGTTCAGATCCTCTCAATACATTTCATTTCCTAAATTGAAATATAATTTCAAGATATGATAAAATGATATTTATTCGAAAAAATAAGCTGTGTTTTCCCTACAAATTTCAAGCATTAGTGTAGTATATCGTTGAAATATACATATTTTGGCCCACAATTTCATGACATAATATAAATATCGATGTAATTTTGAATATTGTTGCTAAAATATTACACCTGGAATAAACATTGAAATTTCAAAAAGACAGAAAAAATAGTATAATACAGAAATATGTATAAATAATGTAATATTATTATTTATCAATGCGCTTATAGAATCATCTTCCCTATATTAATTACTATTATCTTAAGCTATCAACATTTGGATGCCATTACAACTCAAGAATAAATTTTAAAAAAATATTATACTATACAATGCAAAATGCTATTTAATTTATTAGCATTTTGAAATAAGGATTGAAAAAATGAATCTTTTAAAGTTATATTTATAAATCCAGCTTTGGTCATATTTAAAAAATAAATATAAAATATGTTTAATATTTTATCTTATACCTCACTCCTTCAAAATATTAGCTTTAAATGGAGATAATTTATTCTTTGAAATGAATTTTTATAAGCTTCCATTTATTACTCCGATTTAAATGAAGTAGTTTTAATTAAAAGCAAGTTCATTCTGGTTCTTCCTTTACGACTATTCTGGACGAGGGAATAATAGTTCTTTTTTAATTAAATACATTCAAATAAAAAATTAATGAAAGACACAATATTTTTTTAAAAAGATTCATCTCATTTTAAACTTAGAACGCATCTTTTATTATATACATTCACATGCAATGAATAAAAAGTATGTTATGAAGAATAAAATACGATGTGAAGAACACTATTTGTATTAAGCTAAAATGTTTAATGCAAGACATGTGTAATTGATATCTTCATAAACAAATAAAACCAGATGGGTTTTAATTAGCTTCCCTATATTTTAGAAAAATATTTCTAATTCAAATAGAATAAAAAAAATTCTTTATTTTTTCATAGCGCTTTTGTCAAACGATAATTTAAAAACTTAGATGATAAATAAAGAGCAACAAATGATTTAAATTTCACATTAGTTGTTATAAAACAAAAAATATTTTTTACGAGGGTAAATCCATTCTTCAGGTTTTAAGTTATTAAATTAGAAAATATTTTTTTAAATTATGTTTTTCCATCATTATTATAATTTCTATTTGGTATCGAATTCACTTAAACTCTTCAAAGTACCGATATAACTATTTATCGAATTTTTTGCGTATTTATTTAATTTATTAATGAAACACAAATTTAAAAACATCAGTAAAAGTAAGAAATTGTTATATATACTTTACAGGAAAATTTATAAGAAACTTGACTATCGAAAATACACAAAGAATATAATTCCATACTTTAAGGCACAAATATCTATAAAGCATTCAATTTAAAATTCTATTTTTATTCTTTTCTTATTCTATTTAAGTTTTGTTTTTATATGATTCGTTGACTTTAAAATACTGTTTTTATAGGAAATGTTTTAAATTTTACACCTTCAACCAGTAGTTTAATATATATAGCTTAAAATTTATTTTGTATATTTTTACACCAGTAGCTTAAAACAAATCGCAGAAGCTAAATTTGTTCATTCAATTACGTGCAAACTTCTAAAAATTATATATATATATATATATATATATATATATATATATATAAATTAGTTTTTCTTCTGAATCTATAGCATTTGAAGCTATTAACTGCAGAGTAAACCAAGAGAAAGGAAAAGAGAAAATGAAATACATAATTTTAATTGTCTCGTCTGGGAAAACAGAAAAATTGAAAGTTCAGTTGCAAGAATAGGGCGTCAATGAGAAATCGGTTTCCTTTGTGGATAGTTTAATCGCTTCTTCGCCGAATGTTTTCCCACAAACACTGGAACACGTTCCAGTTTCACTTCATCGCACTGACGCTCATTCGGGTAAAAAACCGAAAAATGAAAGTCCACTATTCGAAAGCTAAGTTGAAAGTTAAGGGTAATGGATCATGGAAATTGATGGCAGATTATAGTGCTGATTAACTCGCCTTGTTACATTTCATCAGAACCACGTTCTGATATGCATAAAATTTGGAAGTTCTCGTTAGGATAATAACAACGTGCATTCCCTGTTTCACACACACACACATACCCAGAATTATTCATAAACATAACCTCAACACCAAACTAATTAGCCTAGAAAAAATGAAGAGGTTAACAAAACAAAGTAATGAACATTCTAAGCGAGCAATCGATGCTATATCGGTTCTATTGAAAAAGAAAAAAGAAAGAAAAGAAAAGGAAAAGAGAGAAAAAGAAAAGAAAAGGAAAAGATAAAAAGATTCAGCAAAATCATTTCGAGGTTCCTAACACAAAACCTTATTGAAATATTAATAAATCCTTTTTTCTTTTTGTCAAAAAGCATGTTTAGGAAAATTTCTCCCTAACATATAATTTGCCGTTTTTTAAAATTAGAATCACATTTTATCCATACCATCTTAACTATACATTCAACTCTTACAAACTGGTTATTTCCTTTTTTCATAATATTCGTGAAAATATGTATCAATTTGTGTTAAGGCTAAATCAATTATTTTAAACAATAATAGAATTTTAAACAGTGAAATAAATGTAAATAAGATTAAGCTAGGCATAAAAGATTTATCTCAAGATTTTCGCATCTTGAGAACCAAAGGTTTTTCGCATTAACAGTACCAGAAGCAGTTCTTGAAGGAAAAAAAAAGATTTAAAATTCAAATTAAACTGAAGAGAACAGCAAAAAAAAAAAAAAAAAAAAAACGTGTAGTTTACATGTTTATGTGACATTTTGAAAAAAGAAAAAGAAAGGAGGAAAAAAGAGAGGTAATTTTATTGTGATATGTGCCAATTCGCAGAATATCATTTTTATTCGAATTTGCGAATCCAGGAAAGAAAAGCCTTATGGAAAACCAATAGATTATTTCTACAACAACAACAAAAAATCTGATATCTTATTTTTTAAATTCAATATGATTTTTATTCTAAAATTGCGAAAAAATGACCAATTTTTAGCTTTTTTTTTCTATTTCTGAATTGTCATTGCAATTTGAGCGGATTTTTGTTGATGATACTGTAACACTTTTTTTTACTGAATATTTTTCATCATTTGTACCATGATTTTCAACTTTTTATGAATTTTTTTTATAATTCATTGACAGGCTGATGTTATTCTACTGAATACAAATTATTGCTTATAGATGTATACTTACGTTTATTTAAGCAAAATACATTGAATATGTGTGAACAACACAAAGATTTTGATAAAATTTTTAATTAGACTTATTTTTTCGATCTTTATAATTTGTATAAAATGTATCACTTATATTAAAAACTGTATATTTCTTGAAGTAAAATATAATAAGTGGGAACAAGGTTTTTAAGCAAACCAAAACTTTTATCAGATTTATATTAATTGAACAATTTGTCGTATTTTTAGCACTGTGCAAGGTAGATGTGCCTTAATTTAGTCTTAGTATCATTTCAATATTGTTTTATAGTTATTAAAACATTTGAAGTTAAAATTCATGTAAATGAAATAAGATAGTAAGAGATTACTACGTATAAAATGTAAAATAAAATATTTACGAACATTACATTATAGTATTAGATATGTGTGTTATGTATGTTATTTTTCTAGGCATACTAAGAGGTTAGTTTTAAGTCATCTTCTGAGATTCCCATTTTATAAACTTTAAATAACATATATGTATTTATATGAACAGAAAGTTTAAATTTCTTTCAAAGATAATTTAAGATTAGAAGTTTTGAGGGATATTTAGAAATAATTACGGTTGTAAAAATAGTCCAAAATAGGAAAGGCTTAAAGAATAGTAGTACGGGTTTATGATCGAAATTACGATTGATTATTAAGAAATAAAAACAAATTTTAATAGGATGAAGCAAAAATGCCATTTTGAATTGAAAACTTGATGCTTATTTTTTATTAGCATACAGAATCACGAGATACTTTAAACTGGTTTAATATTTCTTAATTTATTGCTGATTTTGTTTATAATTACAAATGACTGAAATTTCTACGTATACGACACACAAATGTATAGTATACTATAAACTCGATTTATTATAACCAAGATAAAATAGTTATCACTAAACAGATATTTGAAAGTTTTATTCCAAATTTGAAAAATTATGATATAAATATAAAATTCTTTACACGTGCTAATGATATGATAGCGATTTCTAGCACGTTAATTAAAACATAAATATTGTTTATCAGTGCACTTTTTAAATTAGTCCTTCAAACCCATTGTCTCGATTACATTAAATTATCAACAAAAAAATACCACATAATAAAATTATTTCTCTCGATAAATTAATGTTAAAATAAAATGTCTTTTCTTAGCGATCTGGTATGCTATCAGTGTTAATATTCATTGGGGCAAATCGGGTCATTCGGATCATGGTTATTCAATCAATTTATTTAAACTTGCATTCAAAAACAGTATTATTCTTTTCACTTCTTCGCATGCCAACGTGAATGCTTAATTCGCATTAATTTGCAATGTCTGGGCGTCCGTTCGACTTGTCAAAGAACCTGGTACATATCACTTTTTCTTGTTCGAGTAAAGAACGCTGTTAACCCGGTAACCCACGATATTAGCCCATTTCATTTTGTTCTTTGGGGATAGCAATCAAGAGAATCATTAATAAGGAATGACAGATGGACAGGGAGGTTACGCCTTGCTTTTTCATTCTCTCTCTCTTCTATGGCATTTACTATTGAATTTTATGAGTGATACAAGTAAATTAATGTAATTGATTGGAATTACATTATATCATGTAATTACGCTGTGTGTTTACAATACAAAAAATGTACAAAAATGTAATTGTAAAGAACTTTGATCTAATGCGCTGGCGTAGCTAGCTCTGAGGGGACTATGTATCAAAATTCCTTCGGGGCCCTTTTTTTAGATATGGGAGCCCTGTTAGGGACTTTAGTTACAAATGTTGGGGCCCCTATAGCTTGGGGGCCTCGTATCATTGGCACTGGTGTAGGCCCTGGCACTCTGAGGGAGCCATGAATCAAAATTCCTTCGGGGCTCTTTTTTAGATATGGGAGCCTTGTTAGGGGACTTTAGTTACGCATGTTGAGGCCCCTGTAGCTTGGGGGCCCCGTATCATTGATACGGCTGATACAACGGTAGCTACGCCCCTGAACTAATGCTTACGTTTATAGGAATATAGACTTGGAAAGTAGAATCCGAATCATGACTGATAATCAGTGGCGTAACATACACCCCCGCATCATGGGAAGCAGCATACTAGGGAGCTCAAAACCTATGTTATCTTATGGTTTTGCAGTCCTTTGTAAGATCCGGCATGGGAACCCCAAACCTGACTTTGTGGGGGTGGTTCTAATATTCTCCGTTACTCCACTGTTGATAATATTTGTAATATTTTAGCACTAATACAACATTAATGCACACAGTAAATGACTAAAATAAATAAATTATTAATACTTTGATTATTTTACCAGATATTAAAAGTATATTGAATTATAGACTTGAAATCCCAAAAACGCAAATAAAAATTACGAAGAAAACTTTTAAAATATTATACTTAATTAAACTATTATACAAGATGAATTACACTATTAAGACATGTAATATATGTGATTTATATTTCATCCATATAATATAATTACTTGAAAAAAGTCATAAGTATACTTAAGAGGGTGGAAAATAAAGATTTTCATGCATGACAAGTTTCACACGAATTAAAATGTTAACAGGTTACGTTTTTAAATTTTTTTCGGATTTAGTTAAAAAAAAAAAATTTAGCTGATAAAACCTGTCATAATAGTTACTACGATTTTTTTTCAATAATTCTGGTTTTGTAAACGAGAAAAATAAATTTGGAGCTTCATTAAAAAATGGTGTACTTTAAAATATTATTGAGTAAAAATATATATTTTTTCCAAGACAAATATATATTTACTTATTTAGTTTGAAAATCAATGTATATTACAAAAATATAGGGAACCCATAAAGAAAAATACTATGCTTTACAAAAATATCGTTACCAGATATTTTTTTGTATATAGTATTTTTTTCCCTTATATTTTGACAAAAGGAGCTGTATTTATTCTGCGTGAAATTTGATACCAATTTATTTCAGTTAATAACCTAATAATAAATAATAGAAAATATAATCACCTATCCAATTTTAAATATGCAGTAATATTGATGTGGTAAAAATCCACCAAATATAATTTACGCTTATTTTTGAATTTTTTTAACAAAATAAAATAATTATTCAAGAAGCAGTAAAAAAAGCTGTACATTAGATTTTTTTCCATTCTTATTACTATTGGATATAACGACAACATTTACATTTGGCATCAGCTTACGTTCGATTAATATAGGTAAATAGCAAATTATTATTCTATTTATTTGTTATTTTTGAAACAATACTAAATTAGATATTTGCTATTATTCCAACTTTAATTGCCTTAGAATTTCTCATGAGTAGGCTGTGTAGAAATTAAAAAAATATTTTGAAAACGAAAATTATTCTCTGCTTCTAAAAATTTTATTTAATTTTCTGAACATTAGTACTTGTTTTAATTAAACTTTTAGTGTTTCGGTACATATATTGAGATCGGGATTAATTTCTTTTAATTAATTATTTTTATTTGTCATAGCTTTTTCCTAATTAGTCTTCAGTATCTTGAAGTTCTTGTTAAAATAATAAACAAGGATTTAAATATAAAAATAGAAATTAAGATTATAATTGTTGTAAGGACGATACAAAAAAAATATCTCTGGAGGGTAAAGGAGTTATTTAAGTATTTTTATTTCCATAAAATCAAATAATTGTGAAAAAAGAAAACTATCAAGATTTATAATTAAATAATATATCGAGAGAGAAGAAGCTTCCAATAAATTAATTTTAAATAAATTCATTCATAAATACAACAAAGTTATTTAATTACATAATCTATTAGTTAAAATGAAATTTGTGAATGGAAACTCGAAACAGCATCCCCCTTTTTGTGTGTAAAAATGTGCACGAGACATGCAGGCAGCATGCGAAAAAACAGTTTTCGAGTGATACGTGTTAAAATGCATTATTTTTTATTGTTAGTAGTAAGAATTCCTAACAACTATACTAACCATAAACTTTTATGTTGATAGATTCAGCGCCAAAAAACAATGACCTTTTGTTTCCGTGCAGGGAGTCGAATTAATACCACTAAATATGTTACCACATTTTGAAAAACGTTCCACTTCGTGCATCCCATCGAATTTTAATCAGATAAAAAATGTCAACTTCAAGGCAAACATGTGAAGTAGCCCCCAACAGGCAGCAATACACGACAAAGACAGGCCTAACGTCCTTGATCTAGATGTAGCACACTTTTCCTCTTCTCGCCGTTTAACGCCTTAAATAACAGAAATTGAACAGTTTTTATTCTAATTCTGCGGTCTACTCACGACATGGCATGCAAATCATTTTGCAGAGGATTTTTATTCCTTCCTTGAATGTTAAATGTGAGTTAAAAAAAAACACCTATCGAAACCACCCGGTGTAGCTGTTCGAATTTTGTTTATTATTCTTTTTATGCAGTCATTAATGCAGACAACCACATCTGATTCTTTTTGTTTTTGTTCGTATCTTTGGTTAACCGTTAGAATAAAAAAGAAATTTTAATTTCGTATTGCCAATTTTCTACTACGTGTCTGAAAGCCTATTTAGCTATTCCTGGTTGAAATGAGTTCAGAAATACATACTATGTTAATATTTTGCCTTTAGACATGATATGAAGCCTCTTTCATTATGAAGATTTTAAATAGTTTTATAGAATGGACAGTGTATTAAACTTCTAGTCAAATTTAAATATTAAAAAAAGACTCTAATCTATTTTTTTCGTAAATATCACCTTAATTGAAATTTTAGAATAAAATAGTTTTATAAATAATAAGTTATAAGTAATTATTATACCAGCATTTTAATTATATTATAGAAGAATAATATATTTTACTCTTTTCATGCTCAGTTGTAACTTTAGATTTTGATAAATATATATCAAGTACACTGGTGTGCAAAAATTAAGGACGAAGTCGAAAAATTAGTATATCAGCTGAACGAAGAGGCAGAGCGGACAGAAAGACCAATCAGGAGATTAAGTGAGGTGATCTACGGTAGCACATGCGCAGATATGCAGGTAGACGTAATGGGGAGTGTCTGAGTAGTAAAGCATGTTGTCGGTGTAAGATTAGTATTTCTGGCTAAGAGATTGCACACCGTATAGCAGTTAAAATCCCACCGAGTTGCTGCCTCAGCGAGAAATGGCGAATAATCAATCTGTTAGACGACATCTGGATGCTTTTACCCGAGGTCGAATCATTGGGAAGTTGGAGGAAGGTCGCAGTGTGACAAGTGTGGCTGCAGAGTTCGGAATTGCTCACAGCATCGTTTCACGACTTTGGAGACAATTTCAAACTACAGGAACAGCTATCCGGGGGTTCAGTAGTGGTCGTCCACGAGGAACCACACCCGCAGATGACCGGTATATTGCCTTACAGGCCAGAAGAAACAGGCGGAAGACAGCGGGAGAAATCGCTAGACACACGACACAGGCGACTGGACGACCGATATCGCGTTTTACCGTGGCCAGAAGGCTGCACGGTGGTGGTCTGTTTGCACGACGCCCTGTACGGTGTGTACCTCTAACGCCTGCCCATCGGAGAAGGCGTTCTCTGTGGTGCCGGGAACACCGGAATTGGAGAGACAATGAATGGGGACGAGTACTCTTTACAGATGAGAGCAGATTCAGTCTGAGTAGCGATTCTCATCGCATACTCATCTGGAGAGAGCGGGGAAGCCGCAATCATCCCTCGAACATCATTGAAAGGGACAGGTATGGAGGTGGCGGTGTTCTCGTTTGGGGAGGCATCATGCTTGGCAGTCGTACAGACCTTCACATCTTCGACGCAGGTTCAGTCAACAGGACCCGTTATTGTAACGAGATTCTTCTTCCATATGTGCGTCTTTTTAGAGGCGCTATGGGTCCGCAGTTCCTTTTCATGGACGACAATGCACCATGTCATCGCACAGTAGCTGCCGAACAGCTCTTAGAGAGTGAGGATATTGAACGTATGGATTGGCCGGCACGATCTCCGGATCTCAATCCCATCGAGCATGTATGGGATTTTCTAGGCAGACGCTTGGCAGCTCATACCTTACCACCAGTAACGATTCCGGAGCTTCGATTGGCGCTGCAAGACGAATGGGCAGCAATGCCTCAACAACTCATTGACACCCTCATTCTCAGCATCGGCAGACGCTTTGAAACCTGCCTAGCAGTCAGGGGAGATCATATCCCCTACTAAAGACCGGATATTTCTTGCTGGACACCCATCACAGGGATGTTTCGGCCTTCAGTCGCATTGCGCTCCATGCTACTTTTTCAATAAAGCTTCTTTTTATCCCTCTGATTTCTCTTTTAGTAAGTGTTGCTTACATTACTCATGTCCTTACGTATTGGGGATCTTACGGTATTAAATGTGTTGATTTGGAATGCTTTTGTACAAAGTTATATTGAAAAAACCGTCTCGTCCTTAATTTTTGCACACCAGTGTATGATATTATATATATATATATATATATATATATATATATATATATATATATAATGGAATTTAGAAGAAAATCGTTATTTGTAGGAAAATAAAATACAAAAGTTTTTTCAAAAGTTTTTCCAAAAGTTTATTTAAAAGTTTATTCAAGTATTTTTTTGTTATTATGAATGAAAATTTGTAATTCCAATCTTTAAGATTGTAGAAAAAATGATATAGTTCAATTTAAAAAACTAAAAAATACATAAATAATTGAATAATGTTGAATAGAAACAACATTGTTAAAAAAGTAGCTCTAACTTTTTATTCTTGTGATTTTTTTGAAATTCATTTGACCAATACTGTTGAATTTGTGAACAATTTTATAGTTTTTGATTAGCAAAAACTCAAGTTTTAAATACAAGTTACCTTTCACTCTAAATTTAAACTGGCTTTTCAATTATTTCTTGGAAATGTATCCTTCCCTTTATTTTTCCTTCCTGTTTTGTTTTCTTATTTCGAACAATTCTCACACTGAATACCATTTCTAAATTTTTCAAAAAAATTGTCTTTTTTGTTGATGAACTTTTTATTCGAAGTTAAACTGCTTATTTAAGCAGTAAGCAACTTCGAATAAAAAGTTTCTTTGTCGTCTCTTAAGACAAATATTTATTATTTTTAAGGGACATTTACAAAACTTATATATATATTTAAACGATTTCAAAAAATAAATAAATAAAGTTGTTTATTAACTTGATTAATAGCTTCTATTTATGTTTGAGACATTCTACAGCAGTCGAAGGAAATTTGATTGATAGATTGGTTTTTTATTATTGTTGCTTTTAGGAGCTCGAGGTTATGTTCACGACAAACCTGATTTTGAATCACTGTCATGTCATGAACATAACACCTTAACGTGAGAAATCTGATCATAGATTTCATATACAAAAACATATCTATACGATATTTTTAGTAATATCAGGACTACAGAAGGGGAAGTTTTGCGTTTATAAAACATCTATTAGTTGGAATTAATAGCCGCAACAAGATAAATATTTTCTCTGTTATTCTAATTTTAATTTAGCACAATTTCGACATATTTGTAATTCCATTTAAAGCAATCATAAATGGTTGATAAAATATTCAACGACCCAGTATTCAAATAATTACGACATAGTATTTCATTGTAATCTATCAACTGAACAAACATAAGAAGAAATCTTTAACCCATTACAGAAAAGAACACCTATATTGCACAGAGCCCCCACAAATCTCATCAAAATAAAGAGAAGAAATATGCAAAATCCTGATGATGTCACACGGTTCCGAGTGTTCCATTTTACTTGTGAGGAGGGAAAGATAAATCACTGAACTCGTTGTTCCATTTGCGCACGCACCAATTCTTCTGGAGCGCATTTTGCGTGCACTTTCTCGGCTTAGTACTGTTTACACGCTTCGCAGTACGCCAGAGATATGGTATCTCTTGTTTGAATTTCTAATTCTTTAGTATTTATAGCAGCATTTCCTATATTTCAAATAGTTGAGAATTCATTAATTTTAAATTTATGTGCAGCAGAGATTAAAATGGAATATTTAATCTCTGCTGCACATAAATTGAATCTTGTGCAAAATAAATTAGGCTTCTAAAAACTTGTTTTCAATTTTGATTTGCTTCTAATTTGTTTGTATAAATATTATTGCAAAAATATTCTGAAAGATGAAATTAACATAAATATTTCATTACAAATATTTTGAGATGATTTAAAGAATTTTTATGAAAAGTTTTAAACACAATGGAATGTTATAGCGTAACAATTAACGCCTTTATTCATTGTATTTAAGTTATTAAACGTTCAAACTGACATTTATTTTCATGAAATCCATCAAACAAATTACTTCACAAAATATTTGATTGAATGGAGCACTTAATGTACCCTTCGTGTTTATACAAGTTAATGTCGTTACAAAACTGCATCATATCTAATTAAAGAAATGAACAAAAAAATAACAGATTTTCTTTCTTAACTTACGATTCAATGCAAAAATATGCTTTAATTATTTTTTTAAAGCATGAGTTACAATCAATATGCAATTGGTTAAAATAATTTGAAAATCAAAGATAATATTAGTCTTAATTTTTTTTTTGTGGCGAAATTTGATAAAATTGGATTTAATGCAAATAATGAAATATGAGTTTACCTATAAAAAAAGAAAAGTAAATTAAATGCTTTATTAATATTAGTTATTTGCAGAATAATATTATTAAATATTGTTTTTATTCTAACCTTATTAATTTTCCACCAATATTCAAGAAAATCTATTTTTCACTTTAAGCTTTTCCTAGAATGTTTTTTATTCCTTTTTTATGAATTTGTGATGATTCACGTAACTGGCCCACACAGAGGGGTAGGGGGTCTGGATCCCCCTATCAACCTTGTTTTTTTTCGATTTGATTGTCCTTAATTTTTTTCTATTGTTTGTAATCCTATGCATAAATTCTTGTGTGTTTCCTGGTAATTTAATTAAGTTTGTTATTAATAATTTATTTTATCAACTTATTCTGATTATTTATATCTTAATTAATCGTTCCGGTTTTTTGTTCCCGGCAATAGATAAAATCAAAAGAATAAGTTCGGCAGCGCGTTGGGGTATGATACCAGAATGGTGAACTTTGGACCCTCGACCCCGCTCCCTCCCTACTTTGAATAATTTCTATGTGTGACACTAGTCCATTTTTTCAATTCTTGAATTCTAGGTTTAGTTTAGAGAGGATGGATTCTTTTTTTCCCTATACATATGCATTTGCAAAGTGGGTTTTTTCACGTAATCCTTTTTAAGTGAAGCAAAACAAAATTAGAAAACTTATTTTTAATACAATCAAATATTTTCCAAATATAACACTCTTAAATACATCAATATTTATTTAAAAGTTACAAAATTTTTCTTTTGAAAATATACTAGAGAAAACAAAAATGGAAATATACAGCTAATTTTCTTATAGCAATTCCTCAAATTTTTTTAAATCAGGTTAAAGATAACTTTATAAAACGTAATTCTTTTTAAAAACAGGTGGAAATAATTTTCTGAGAAGATAATAAATAAAACTGAAACTGAATGCGCAATATTCTTCACAAAATAAGTAAACAGTCAGAAGAGCTTTTCAAGTTAAGAATAACTACCATAAACTTGCTCTCTCATTGAAATTTCTGTATATAATAACATAAATGAGCTTAACAGAAATTTTACTTGCATTCAAAGGGTAGAAATTACGAATATCAAGCAAAGAAAATAAGCTACATATTTGATCTTTGAATCCTATTTATATTAATCTAGTCATAGACGATGCTGGTAATAAGTAATTTATATTAAAGTTAAAATGTATATAAATATGATATGTTTATAAACACAACAATGTTCGACAAATTTTTCGAAAACTTCTCTCTCGTTACATTTGTTTTCGAAAAATAATTCAATAATACTGCATTATATAATTGAAGTAAAAATTTATTTGAAACTTATTCCCCGGATTTGTTTTTTATAACAACTAATTGCACTTAAGAAAACAAACAAAAAATTACAATTTTCTGAGAAAAATTACACTTTAACAGAATTATCCTCAAAACGGAGACAATGATTCCAATGAACTCAGTTTTGTTACAAAACCCTCATTAGTTGAACTCTCCTAAAGGTTATTCTTTTTCCAACACTTTCTCTTAATCAGCCACGAACAAGAACAAAGGCTCGATGGAAGATTCCAGTAAATGGCGGGAAAGAGATAAAAATTATCTTAAGAATAAATCCTTGTTCTCGATATCGGGGTGAACGCTTTTTGTTCTTACTCTTATAATCCGATTGTTAAAAAGTTTGGTATATTTTGTCGGACGACTAGCCGGGAGCTATCACCCAACCATTTTTTTTAAAATCGTATTTTCACCTCGTGGATTGTTGAGTGGCAACAGCTACTCTTGACCTTATTGCGGTGAAAAATATTTATTTGGAATTACTTCTGGTTCACTTATTTTTTGAAAGGTTCTTTTGTTTGGTTTCTTAAAGATCTAGATCCTGTGTTTTGTTGTTATTGTTATTGTTTCTGATAATGGTAGATTTTTCAAAAAGAATTTTTAAAATAGAAATTCGAGCCTGAGTTACTTCTATTACCACAATTTATATTGCATTTGTGAAAGTTTTTCTTTTAAATAAAAATTAATTTAATTTAAAAGTACAAAAGTATAAAAAATTTTAAAAATTGATTTTTTAAGTACTTAATCAAATACACGGCTTTGCGCGAGAGTTGAATTGTTTTTCACTTATTAATTGTTTTTTGTACTTGTTTTTTCAATTTGTTCCGTGATTAAGCTATAAATCCCACGAATTTAGCTGAAATATTAAATAAACATGTGTAATGCAATGTTATTCAAATATTTTGTAGGGAATGGGAAAAATAATTTAAAGAGCTAAAAGGAATGCAAAATAATGTTGACATCTAAAAGCAATCATTTGGTCTCGAAGTAGTTTGTCAAGAAGGAAGCCAAATGAGTAGTTTGACAATCTTTTGAGAAAAATAGTCATCTAAAAAAATTTTTTTTAAAAAGGTTCTAAATAATTCTACTCTAGTTTTAATCACACAGCACAAATATACTCTTGAAATCCTTATTATAAATACACACACCTATAGATGGGATAAAAATAAATAAAAAGAAATTAAAATTATTCTATTAAATTCCCTTTGTAAATATCTCAAATAATTCAAATGTAAAAAAATCATTATAGTTGCTCGACACATTTGAGTTCAATAATTCATGTATTATAATCGATACGAAATGAAATGCATAGTTTAATCGAAGAATTTAAGAATTTAAAAATATTGTCATCAAGAAGCGTAGCAATTAAATGTTTTTATTATTAGTAATTGTATACAAAGAACTTAAAAAATTTATACTTTTAAATGCTCAAATAATTATTATGCGCTTATATAAATTAATAACAAAGAAACACATAAAAAAAGACATTTATATTTAATGATAACATCAAAATGGTCTCAAAGTCTGTTACTTTAACTATTTTCTATATTAGTATTTATGATATAATAACTGGATTTTTTAACATAAATGTAAAATTTAAAATTATGTATGGCTCATTTAGAGATTAGGAGTAAAAAGAAAAATAGTACAATTTTGGCTGAATATGTTTGAAAAACATACAAATGTTAAATTTCATATATACAATTTATTTCTTAAATCCTGCAAAAAATAATGGAATTATGTTTAAGCAAAACATTTAAATAAACAATGATTTAATAATGAAATAAAGAAATGAAAGAGAATGATTTCATAAGGAAAAAAAAGAATTTAATAATAATTATTAAATTCTTTGAATTTAACAATTAATAAATAATTTCAATATATAGGCTGCATTGTATTTGAAAGCTTTTAAAATTTATTATACATTTCAATATATAAGTATTTTAAAAGGTAAAACTAAAATCACATTTCATCTTAATATAATAAATTATTTTAGTTTTATACGGAAATAGGTATATAAGTATATTTTTTATTCATTTGTTTGTTTGTGTTGTTATAAAACTTTTATATGGAACTTACTCTTTTTCAGAAATATTCTCATTTTATAATATGCGTGTAAAATTCTCAAACGAAACAAATATATATTTTTTAATTGTGTATTTATCAATGTTTATAGGAACTGATTATACCAGTTTGTTCAGTTTTAATGAGAAAGTTAATATTTTATTCTAAAGTTGCCCTCATTTTGCCAATGCAAGAATATTATCTAGAAACGACACAAACAATATTAACAAACACGATCAATGTAAGCATTGCAAATTTTCAATACCTTTTAATTAAAATTTTCACCTGTGAACAGTTACAAACTCTAAAATTTAATTTCTTCATATCACACAGAGTCAATCAGTCAAGGGGTAATCACATTACCTTTGTGTTCCAAATGGAAACAAGAATTTCAAATAACCTTGTTTTTTGCATTAGTATTTGACTGAAACAAATAATTTTCCTTTATCGCCCACTAATGACTTTAATTACTCTAATTACTGAACCGGATAAACAATTAATTATTTTCCTGAAGTTAAAGACTTCCATTCATTGTCAACTGATGCGGATGTGATATTTTCTGCTTTTGCCAGCAGTGAAGGTTGTATTTGCTTCTTCTTTCGAATTATTTATGGAATTTTGAATAATTCAAAGTCTTCTTATTCAATAAATTTCTTAACTTAAAGCCTCCATATAAACAAAATCTCAAAGATACAGTAATCTAATATAAATAATTTTTATAGTTAATGATCCATAATAAATACAATTAACGTTTTTTTTTAGCTGATTTGTGTTCAAATTTTGATACGAAAAAGCATTGTAATATTTGTTTTTATGTCCAATTTTTCAAATCGTTAAAAATATTTTTGTTATTTGGAGTGCAATTGCTCGTGATATTTTATAATTACAAACATTTAATTGAAAAGAAAACACTTTTTAATGGCTAGTCCTCATCAATAGCAAGCAAAACGAGTTACTTTTTAAATGGCTAGTTTTTCAAAAGTTTCAGAATATAGAAGTTTTTTGTGCGATAACATTATTATAGCTTTTGATGACAAGTTTGTTGAAATGCTGTGCTCGAGAATTCTAAGAATTCGTCACTAAATTTTAAAGTAATAATTTTGGAATATTCCACAACAGTTAATTTTAAAGAAAATTTTGCTTTCTGAATAATTTATCTTCCTTATCTTGGGGACTTCATGGATTTTTCAAAAACCTCACGAGAAGATAGCGATCACTTTCATTGAAAACAGTCTCACATAAATTGTTACACTAGCGCCCCCTTACGTTTTGCGCCAATACTTTATCTCTAAACATTCCGCTCCTCTCAATATTTTCTACTACTTTCGTTCTATTGTTATAAAAGGCATTAAAATTTTACAATAGATAATTATTTATAAAATAAAAATTGCTATTTAGAAGAAGCATAAGTTCTGAATAAAAATATAATGATGTGATTTTTTTAATGAAAAAAACTCCATGCAATGATTTTCAACGGATTTTCAAAAATCCTAGTTAATTGTTGTTTCTTTTTTTAAGATTAATACAAAATTTTTGCTTTGAAAGCGATTGTACTTATTCGATTAATTTTCCCACTTTAATTTTATATAATTCACACATTAATGCTTTAAGTTAAAATTGAAGGAAACCTTCAAATATGATTTGAAAACATTTGTTTCATACTTGGAACAAAAAAGAAGAAGAACTACGTTTCTGATTTTTCTATTTAAAATTAAATTATTTTCATTAAAAAATGTTTCGTGCAATCTAATTTGATTAAATGCCTGAGATAATATTTCGTAAAGAAATAAAAAACCAAAAAATTGATATTTTGTTTTGTTGAATATAGGTTTTTACACGTCTCAAATACAATAACTGACCTTTCAATTAAGAGTAATATTTCTAAAAAATAACGTGAATCTTTTTTAGATTTATATAAATAAAAATAAATAGCATAAAAAATTTATAATGTAAAATTTAATATAAATACCAAATGGAAAATTTCATTTTCATTTTGAAAATTTAATATTTTTTCCAAACTTTTGACTTGTTTATTCCAATTAATTTTAATAAACTATGTTCGCTTATAAAATAACTTTTTTTTATCAATCCTTTAAAAAATGTATTTTTGTACAAAAATTTGTGATTCAATAACATTTGAAACAATAAATGAAAAATTTTTTTAAAAAAAATCTGAAGATGAAAATAACAACTTAGGCAATTAAAATCTTTTTTAAAAATTAGTATTTAATATTAAAGTAATAACATTTCAGTTTAATTAAGTACTTACCTAATATAAAGACGAGAGAATATCCCCAAAGCGACCAAGTTCCTAGTTTCGAATTCGTCTGGAAATTTTCCATTTTGAAAAAAATATTCATCCAACACCAAAGGAAAAAAAGTTTTGAAAAAGTAAATTTTCCGTCGGAAACTCGCTTTTCAAAAAAAGATATAAACAAACCTACACCAGAATTATTTTCATCACGTCTTTCAACGGTGTTAACAGTCCGAAGCCTATGGAACGGACTGAATTCAGAAGAAACCGAAACCCTTTGACATAACGGTACCGGTCGACATCAACGCCATCTATCGAAGGACGGTACAACTATCGTGGGAACTATGCATTAGTGCTCTTCTGTTTTATTTCATTGTTTACTTTCGAAGGTTCATCTTTTTTTTATTAGTAAAAAAATATAGATGGTACAAAGAAAATGTCCTTCAATATTAAATCCTCCTGAGGCTTGTGATTAACAATAGGATGTTTTAATGCATGTGAGATTTCATTGTCTTTTGTCTCATTTTTTTTCTTTAAAAAATGATGTTACGACTGCCTAGCATTGGTATGTAATCCGGAAATAACGACTTCATCATGGTGCAGAATTATTCGTGTGTTAAATTTTTGACACTTTTTTTTTCAAAATTTTTTCTTATCTTCTTTGTAGAAGTAATATATAAGAATGATGACAGAAGATTTTTGTATGACAATTATGTTGTAACTAACAGGTGAGGACTAGAAATTTGGATGAAAAAAGCAGTCATTGGAAATGAACATACTATGTAATTCATATTTTCTACATTTGATTATATTTTGGATTAATAAAATATTATTTTAACAAATTATGAATTTAAAATGATTACTACTGCGGATTGATCGTTAGTGTTTGAAAAATTAAAATTGCCGGATCAAGTAGTTGTCCGTGCAACATGAACTGCTTTTAATACAGATTTCTAGTGAATAACATTAAATGCAGGAAAAATTAAAAGGCTGTAGCTGTTTATTTGGTTCTTCTCGTCTCTTAATTAAAACAACTATCGTAAATAAATGTTACACGAGACACAAATGTAAAAATTGATTATCATGTTATAGATAAATAATTATCATCAATTGTTCAAATCAAAGCATATGCATCCAGAATTAAGTGATCCAGAATTACCATGATATGCGATGACAGTAACAATATTTCATGGGATTTTGCTTACAACTATTTAGGATACTTTAATTTTTTTTATTTCTAATGGGCTGTGGATTGGCGTTTAACCATTGCAAACCTAGTACACGTTCCCCGAGAGATGGTGTCTATTTTTTAGTGTGGCACCCTATAGGCGGATACCAATCTCCGCTTGCAATTTTGACACCCAGTTTCCTCCACAAAGGGAGGCACCTGAGCTCTGACGATGTGGACCTGTACTAAGATTTTATTTGCCGAGAGCACCCAAGCTAAACAGACACCCATACTTACTTATAAATGCTTATAAATTAGAGATTACAACTATGAATACCTAAAGATTGTATTAACTTTATTATGGAACACTTAACAAAAAAAATGAATTTATAACAACTTGCTATTTATAATTATGAGAGTTTTTTCCAATTTAGTGCTTATTTTGGAGAATTAAGAGCATGGCGTATATCATGGTTAACATTAAAAAAACATATGCATTCGTATACAGCATCCAATAAACCCGTTTCGCTTTGTTTGTTAATCAAGTGTAAGTGGAACTATATCTGATGGGGAAGTATACTTCTGTGTTATGTATTTGTTGACCCTGTGTCTCAATGATATTAAATTGAATTCTTCATATTTTTTAAAATATTGATATTTAACGATTCAATTATTTGTGGTTTTTAATTTCCTGAATTTTAATTGCCCTTTGAGGTTTTTATATTATCATTAGAGTCGCCCCAGATTTGTTAATCAGTCTTAACGGCAAACCTTGTTTTATAAATTGTTATTTAAAAGACCCCCTCCCCCCAAACACTAGTTTCAAATTCTGCTAATATTCCTCCGAGTCCTGTTTTTGTGAAAATTGTGCGGTGAAAGATTTGTAAAATTTTCACATTTAAAATCCTACATTCAAATTATTGTTGCATTATTAATAATTTTTTTTCCTCTAAGGGGCTGCATATTGGCAATTAAGCCTTTGCAGACACGACAAGTCCCCATATGGGAGAGCCATTTCAGTGGTGGCACCATCTAGTGGCGGCTCTCGCTACCAAATTTGGAGGCTTGAATTAATTTAAATCAAGCTCTCTCGTCATATGCTAAATATTGCCAAGAGTACCAGAGTCAAATTGATACTCAAGGGATCTTTTGTATGCCACATTTTGATATGGCATGCATGTTTACGATTTCCGCATCCAGAAAAATCTATTGAGTCCAGCCGGGATAGAACCTGCATCCTTAAGCTTACGAAGAGGGCACGCTACCTCTAAACACCCGAGATGACGCATTATTAATCATTAGCATGCTATATTCAACTATTAAAAGAATTTGGTCATTTAATTAATGTTGCTATAGTTAAACAATTCTGAATGGAATATGAATATAATCCGTTGCTTTTCATATGTATTTCAAAATATTAAACATAGAATTATTACGTAATAAAGTTTTTTTTTTCAATGTAATCTTTTTTTAACCTTTTTATTTTTGTAATGAACCAAACAAAACAGAAAAAGGTTTTTTTTTTTCATTTTTGCTATAATTTTCTCAAATATATTCCGGAGGTAAGGAGACAAATATACTTTATAATGACTTCTCTCGTTAAAGCTTGGGTGTGACAGAATCTTTAAATAACGATTTGCTTCAAATTCTGAAAGAATAATTGAGGAAAGAATGAATAAATTTTGGTGAAAAATACAATTCTTACAATAGATAGTTTTTTCAGCTTTGTACAGTTATTCAGTATGCTAACAAGAGAAAAAAAAACATTGATGTTTATCGAAGAGTCATGAGGAACAGGAAAGAAATACTTACACAAGTAAGAACAGAAAAAATAAGCGAAGAAGCGAAAAAGATTGTCAAGCATAAAATTGGGCACTTCCTCGCTTCAAAAGCTGTAATCTGAAGGCCTACATGCTTGCCTTTTTTCAATTGTCTGGCAAAACTCAAAGTAGGGAAATAGCATTATACATACGTATATATATATATATATATATATATAATGCAATAAATTTTTTTGGTTATGAATTATTTTAGTAATATTTTTATTTAATTAACAAAAAACAGAAAGGATTAAATTGCTATTATATTTTGCAAAACAAATTTTAAAATTCATTATAATTAAACTTCAACTAATGAACCTTTCTAATTTTTTTCACCGCAATTTTGCTAATATTTTAAAGAATGGAAAAAAGACACCTTACGTTAATTAAAAGATCCTTATTAATATTGTGATGTAAACCTTTTTTATACACGTTTTAAGACTTCAGTGAATATTTAAGTCTATTTTAGATATAAACTGATGAAATTCTGTATTTTTTCGCGTACGTATATTTACATAAAAGCAAATTAGTTGAATTTAAAAAATAAGAATGGCGCAAAATATTAGGTTATGTAAAGAAATATATTTCTCATTAATAATTTAGAAACTTAATGGAATATATTAAATTTTTTAACTTAATTTTATGCAAAAATTGTGTTTTGCTATATCTTTAACACTTTTAGTTTTTTACTATCTATATTCATAAGCCTCATGGTATCAGAGCATTGTTTTATGATTTTTAAAGTTTAAAAATCATAAGACAATCTTGTATAACTCAAATATAAAAAAAAATTCCAAATTTATCTGCTGGCTTAACCAATACTGTAATTTTAAAAGGTCACAAGTTTACTTTCTCATCATATTTTTGAAAAAGTACAATATACGCTCTGATTAGTAAATATTTGAATAAAATAAATGTTATCGAAAATGAAAAGTGCATTTCTTTAAGCACTGCTAGGCTATTTTACAGTTAGTTTGTTAATCTTGAGAAAAACCGGTTCACATTTTTTTTTTTTTTTTGCAATGAATTCTCTTTTGAAGTGTACAGTGTCCCTTTCCCCTTTGCTTGAATTTTAGAAAAAAAATGGGTAAAAAATTCTGAGATGATTAGAAACTACTGTTTACGAAATGTTTACCAAGAATTCAGTTCTTAATGATGTAAAAACTGTTACATGTGATTGATTAGATGTAGAAATAAGCACGCATTTTTGCAATTAGTTAAATAGTTTTTTTCTAAATTTTACACGTTTAAAATTATTAAAAGCTCAAGGAAAGAATCCATCAAATGGAAATATTTATAATTATTTAAATATTCTTCTAATTAAAATAATACCTTACAGTATTTTATAGTAAATATTTATTATTTAATGAAATATAATTAAAAAATATTTCCTTTTTAAGGAAATAGAGGGCTTTATAATAAATCTAAAACTAAGATTTTCTTAGTATAAATATTTTTAATCTTTCCTAAAACCTTATCCGAAGTTTTAAAATGTAAATGCTTAATATTTGTAACAAGATATCATAGATTCCTTATAAGTAGAACAAAAAGAGAAAAGGATGCACGAAACGAAATTCAAAAAAATGCAATTGTTATTTTACAAGATCTGTATTGAAACCTAATGTTTAATCTTCGTCAACAACAGCCATTTAGAAAGCATTTCTTCAAAATTATCATACTTTGTTGCAGTAATTTAGTATCATTTAGGGCTTCTAAACATTAAAGCACTGATGTTTCAGTTACAGTTAAATTAGTTTCACGGTAGGATGATTTAAAATTATGGATCAGGTTTTTAATGAATGTGTTTTTCAATGCTGCAGTTTCTTTTGTCTGAATATTTGTCCTATTTTAAGTTTCAAACGCTCCAATGCCAAATTGACAAAAAATAAATACAAACGTTAAAATGCTTTATAAAATATTTGTTTACTTTGAATATTTGACTATATTATAAAAAAGACTTTTTTCAGCATCATGTTTATTTTTCATTTTCTAAATTGCTTTTACTATGTTAAAAAGTGTTATTACCTTTCTAAATAAAACAAAAATTGTTTTTATTTGTAAATTTTAGATTTTATTACTGTGTTCATTCTTTTGTCCCCTTTTGTAGGGAACAAATTCAATCGGTATCGATATTCACATACTTTTATTCACCTCTACATCATATTCTTCTGTTACAGAGATTGAGAAAATTTGTCCCGATTCTAAAAGTTTATATGTAGCACATGTATTTCTTTAAGAAAAACAAATACTGTATCTGAAGTAATTATCAAAATCTTAACAGAATTTTACTCTAGATTTAATCAATTGAAGAATAAATATATCTTTAGCGAGAGAATTTTTCAAAATCACAAGGGGGACTATTTTTTATCCCTCGTTTGTAAAAATAAATTTGTAATGTTGTCTTTGGTAGAGCTTTTTAACTGTAAAGACGTCTATCAATTTAATCTCTATATAGTTTTTACGTCTGTAAAGATGCTTCAATTTTTCAAAAAGGACATATGCTCTGAAATTCTTTTTAGCATATCTTTAAATTATAAGTTTCATGTCCCTAACGTAAAATTTCAACCCCCAAATCAATTCTTTTAAATTTTAAAAAATTTATTCGAAGAAAAATTTTGAACTATAAAAACCAAACTAGAAATGTCTATTAATTTTGAAATGTTTTAATAGCGATTACTGTCAATTTAGTTTTAATGGCGTACAAAACAATGTAAAGGTTTTGATGAGTCAATTCAAGACGTAAAAAAATATCGTAGTAGTCATTTTTAATGTTTGAACTGGGTCAACGCAATTATTTCACCTTTAGCATTTTGATCAACGTTCTTTTTGAAAAGGTAAATGATTTCAAATTTATTTTTGAAACGATTATGTTCAGCATTAATGTAATTAATTTTAATAAATATTTTTAAAATGCTTAAAAATAAATTTGAAATTTAATAAAAATGAAATTATTAATTTTATAATACATAATGCATTTTTAAGGAACATCGTTTGAGTAAAGTTTTGTGTAATATATAGTGAAATACCAAAAAATTAAGTATTTTATAGCAGCTGTTCTTTTATTTTGGTCTTTTCGTTGATGATAATATAATATATATCTGCTTTATACATTGTTCTAGTAAAACCTCGTAAGAAATTTGGTTTAATCTCAGCAAATTGGAAAACATTGCATAAAAACCAGCGTTTTGAAAAATTTTAATTTTTAAATCAATTTGCTTAAAAATTTTATGGGAGGAAAATTTAAAAATTTTAATTTTTCCTACCATAAATGGTGACTAAAATCATTGAGAGTAAATATTAATTACCTGGAATATTAATAAAGTGTTTTTAATACCAAAAATGTTTTCAGAACAGATCTATACAGCTATAGCTATAAAAAGTCTTACTCTAAAAGATCAAATTGAAAACAACATAATAATTTTTTTTTTTATCATTTTGGGATTCAGTCGAATATTTCCATTGATATTAACTCTTATGATGAGAAATAAACATGTCACAACACATGGATATATGTCTAAAAATAGTTTATTCACCCGACTTTAAAAAATGCAATGCAGTTTTAATGAAAATATGCATGTTTTAACAGAATAGAATAATTGTAATTATGGTTTAAAAACCTTATATATTTTACAAAAGTGTCTTTGACTTGAAATCGCTACCCAGTTACAATTATATTTCACGTTTCTAAAGGAAAAAATAGTAAGAAAAGCAGGATTTAATTTCTCATCACTTAAAAATACGAAATTATTTCAAGAATAGAACAAAAATGATTCCAATAAAAACATACATGTTAGATAAGATTTCAGATTACATATTCCCATTATATTCGGTTAAATTAGTTTAACAGCATGTTCATATTTAATATCTTCAAATTTGTAAGAGAAATAATATTCAAATAAATTTTGTTCCCTTTCGATGTACTAGAATTCTGGATTTTTATACAATTATGTTTTTTTTCTCGATGGTTATATAATATTTTTAAAATTACTTATCGATTAAATGGTTTATTTTCATTAAATTTTTATTTGAAATCAGAGAGCATCATTTGAAAGTGAGTTTGAAAAAAAAAAAAACTTAACGAGAGACACAATTAGTAAAAACGTTTACAAACGATTTTTTTTCACATTCTAAGAAGTTATTTTCTATTTGTAATTTTTTAAAGAAATTGCGTTTCTTATAAATAATTTTCAAGAACAATTACTTTAATACGCTCCATAAGAAGATTAACAAAAGCAGATTTATTTATAATATTTGGATTAAATAACTTCACCTACTTCTTGCATTCAAGTTTTGTTCACTCTGAATTTTAAATAGTTAAATCGCCCTTTGAAATGTGCTTTGAATTTCTAGTTATTAAATTATTTGAATTATCATTTCCTTATTTTCAGTTAAGAGTTCATCTAAGAGTTTCTAAGTTCTAAGAGTTTCATCATAAAATATTAAACTTGTTTTGTACCTATTTTTGATGTTATTTATTTTTAATTTATAATTCGATGTGGTATTGAATGAATGTTTTTGTGAAAATAAGTTCAAGAATTAGTTAAATGCTTTAGAAATACAAGAAGCAGGCATAAATTGTTACGAAAATAATAATAATAACTCAAAGAGCATACATAAATACATACTTTTTCGAATAGGGTGTGTCAACAAATGCATTTTAAGAATTTTCTTTAAAAAGAAATTTAAAATTAACACATAGAAAGGGTAATAATTAAAAAATTAGGCTGAATGCTGAAAATTTTATAATTATTATTTTTTATTTCAATTTTTTTAAAAAAAAATATTTGACCCAATAGGACAAATATTTTGTCTTAAAAGTTAAAGACATTGTCTTAAAGCTCTAGACGCTGACTGCCTTAACGTTTACCAATCGGTTGTTATTTTGAGTTATGAAGTTTAAATACAGCTTTTAAAATTTATATATCTTTTACAATATCCATATAGTTAAAATTGCTTCAACCTAATTTAAGTGAAGAATATTCACCTAAATCTCAAGAAAAATTCTCAAATCTTTCATTTCATGTAAATTTTGTAAATTCCTTTATGTATCGTGAAATACGGCGTATGATGTACACTTTTAAAACAAAAAATAGGATCGAAATTTACAGGTGTGCGCTATACGCTGGGTATGTCAATGAGAGCTTTTAAATGTAAAAAAGATGAGAATAGAAAAAATTAGATTTCTACACAGATCAAAATACTGCTTATTCAATTGAAATGACATTCCTTATTAACTTAAAGGGTGGTAGTTCTACAAATATACTAATTTTTTCTGAGGCTTGGAATAATACCTCGAATAAAAGACTTCAAAATATAAGAGCATTGCGCCCGTATATTTCAGGTTTCTTCGTAAAAAATGGGGTGCTGTGCGTTATACGTCGAATATATATAAAAGTTCAAAATTACAACTTAAAAGTATAGGTTTGCGTTATACGGAACCTACCGGATTTTACGGTACATTAGATGGTGTTGCCATTCAATGAAATATATTATACTAACACATTTTCAGTCTTAAAATAATTCATAAAAGTGTCTACCAAGTTGTAGTTTTTGCTTAAAAGCCATATTTTACCAGCGATATGCAAAATATTCTAAATATTTCAACAAATATATTTTTGTTCTGATCTAATTGTTGAATGTTTCCTTCCAGGATTATAAAATATGAAACAAAATGTGTAATGCGAAGAACTAAAGCTATAGCTTTTTTGTTGTTGAAATACAGTAAGCGTCCCGCATAAAAGCTACCTAAAAACTAAAATTCTATACTCTGCTTCCAATCTCATAAAGAATTAACAAAGAGTTAGGTCATGAGGAAACATTAATAACGGTATGCGTCGATCAACTGTAGTAATATGACCTATTACTAACTCAAAATCCATTTCTACCGCATACCATTCACAGAAGATGTTCTAAAATCCAGATGGCAGCTGTCATTATGCCCCTGATAAATTATTCGAACAGTTGATGTACAAGACACGAATACTGTGTTAGACATTTGACCGTAATTGTGCCTGTTGCAATACCTTTCATTCTAAATGACCCTTCCATGTTGCAATTTTTGAAGATGAAAAACAGGGAACTTAGATTTAAAAACAAAAACTAAAATATTATTTACATACAAATGAGAATTTAAAGTTATTCTTTAGAAAATTTATTTGATACATAAACTGTAATGGGAAACAAGTAAATCTAAATGCTTGTTTTTGGTATTGTTTCAAGGTCTGAAAAAATACTAAATTCAAATTAAAGTATTTTTGTTCATCTGTATAATATAATTAATCTAATGAAAATTTGTAATTGCTAAGATCTATTAACATATTGATTAATTCATTTATCATGATTTGAAATAGTGATCTACAAATTAATATTTAAACAATGCGAAACTTAAGAAAAAAAATGATCAGATTTTGTTATATATAATTTTATATTTGACTTAGTTTTTTTTTCATTAGTAATGCACATTTGCATATAATTATTTTTATGATATCATATGTTATTTGAATCCATTATAATTATGAATCCATATGGATTCATAATCATAAATTAAAATAATTTTTTATAAAGCCTGAGTATGCACTGCATAATTTAAATCTATGTTTAATAAAAAATTTTAAATATTGCATATTTGTTAATTATTTTTAAAAAATTCTTTGATTATTAAGGAATAATACATAAAGATTCTTTCAAATTTGCATTATGCTTGGTTAGTTAAAGAAGTTTGTTTTTCGGCAGATTATTCTAAATTATTCTTTATGTTTTTTCTCTCTCTATAACCTGACAAAATTTAAAAACTCTAAACTTAAAAAAAGACACAGAATTGCGACAGCTTTTGCGTTCGTTTTTATTCCCATCCCTTTTGCAAATCAAAACTTTAAACTTACTTATCTCGGAAAGATAAAATAACTAGTTTGTCTTCATTTAAAATGCTAAGGCTTTTTTTCTATTCCGCCAAATGCTTTGAATTTTTTTTACCTATTGCTAATAGTACATGTAACAAAAGTTGGTATGCATTTTTGAATCAAAGCAATAGTTATTTTTTTAAAAATAATTGAACTCAGAATTTGTACATTTTTTAAAGAATTTTCAATACGGATTCATAAAAAGAAGTATTGTACGAATACCAATCATGTTATCGCAAAACCCATACCAACTTTTGTTATGCACAGTTTGAGGTACTTGTAAATCAAATTCCATGCGTATACGTAAAGTTTTGTAGGAGAGTAGCATTTTAAAATCACTTCACAAATTTGAAGTTTTTTCCTTAAAAATTTAAATGCCTAGCTTTTTGAAATTTTGAGCACAAAATCTGTTTTACATAGTATACACACATAGGAAGCAACCAAAAATTTTTTGAAAATCCTAAAAATAAAAATGTTTGCTCAAATCGTACCATTCCCCCCTTAAAATTTTAATTAAAAAATATAGTTATATTTTATTTTTAGATTCTGTGTTACTTAATTTATAATTAACATTTAAAATTGAAACATAATGGAAAAATATAGAGATGTTTTTAAACGATGTTAATTCATGATACGAATTTTTAAGTTATAATATTTCTGAATTATCATATTTGTATGAAACGAAGAATTTTTAGAAATATTTATCCTTTATAAATGTCAGATAAATGAGAATTGCAATATTATACATTAATTAATTCGAATGTTAACTCTAATTAGTGTAAAAAATTATTTGTAAGATAATTGTTGCACAAATTGTTTTTGTGGTAATGTTTTGATATCAATCCCTTCCTAAAAGCAATATTTTTTGGATTTCAACAGATAAATTGCATTAATCATGAAGAAAGAACACTAAAAACAAACCAAAATCTCATATTTAGAGAACTTTTCTATTTCCATCAAAATTTTTGATAATTTTGTCAATTTTGATATAAAAAAAAGTGTCTCAAAATATCAAATTAGACAGTAATAATAGTTGGTTTAACGAAGTGTTATAATCTGAACCGCATATTTTTTCTTTTTCAGTTCAGTGATCAAACAGAATTTCTTCAAACCAATTTATCTGCCTATCTATTTGTCTATCAATGAATCAGTCTATATATCTATCAATCTCTCTCTCTGTGTATATGTATATATATACAGAGAGAGAGAGAGAGAGAGACCAGTAAATTACTATTAGCTCCTTAGATCCTTGAATCATTTACAAAATTTCTGTACGATTTTAAAGTTACAAATAAGTTTTCACACAGAAAAAAAGTTTTTTTCTTCTTGATCTAATTTACATACTTAGAAATCAAGTTCAGAAATTAACAATTTTATAAAAGTAAACTAATATTATGTATTTGTGCATGTATGTGACAAAAGGAAAAGTGTGTACGTAGGTAAAATGGCCTTCAAAAACCAAAGTTTTAAATTTTGTTTACAAACAACTAATATCTGATGGCCTTACGCAATATTATTATCATGCATAATACAAAGCATCTTACAAAAACTCTTACACCATGCAATATTGAAGGACGCATTAAATCATAACTTTCACAGTCAGAAAGTTTTTATCTGTCATTATCCATATGCGATCAATCAACCTTGATCTTGTAAAAAGTGTTATACATCTTGCTTTACACAGTTCCGCGACGCTTGCTGCATTTTGTTCTACAGCTTTCCATCTTTCCGAAAAAGGTCGAATCGGCATAGTTCCAAGCAAACGAAGCATTAAATCCACTGGATGTAGAACACAATTTCCGGACAAAAAGAAAATTTATGCACATAACTTAAATATATGAGACTATCTGGGTTAGATAATAGTTACATTACTAGGGTGAGCGTGGAATATTTGTATTTGTATGTTTTTTTCGTTGCTTTTTTACGGTGAAAGTTCTGCCCGGTTTCCACCAGAATTGCTGCAGAATGAATGCTGTTTTATGAGAGGTTTTTTTCTGTTCAGGAAATTAGGATGTTTGTTTGTGTGGGAATTCAGTTTGTTTTTACCAATTCATATGTGCGTATTATATTTTTTTTATCATGAAATAAAATCGCTTGGGAAATTCTGATGGAATATTTTATTCGTATATTCTAATTCGTTAAAAGGCAAAAGAATGTTAGCAGTATTCGAATTTTTGAATTCATAATTGCAGATATGCAGACAAAATAATAAAGATATAGAATTAAAAAATATGTTACAAGATTTCATATAAAATATTAACTTTTATGAACTGGTTATATTTGAATAACTCGTTAAACTGACAAATAAAAAAAATTTGTGGAATCGCAAAAATCGTTAAATTAGCGCAACTGTGTTGCAAGTAATATGTTATTTTTCATTTCTAAACTTTGATATATATATTTATATGTTTATTTTTTGTATTGAATAAAGCTACGATTCGGAACATTAAGCAGATATTTAACATACTTCCTTAATCGGAAATAATATTTTTTACTTGACTTTTTTAATAAAAATTATTAAAAGTTTAAGATAATCAATTAAATAATTAACGTACATATATCCAGTTATCTTTTTCGAAGAAGAATTCAATTTTTGAAAGCATTCCATATCAAAATAAAATATATATAGAGAGATTTCTCTTTATCTTTAAAAATTTTAAGACCTTTATTTTTTCATTCAAAGAAGGAAACATTTATTTTAGATAAAAATAAATATGGTTATAGTGATTTTTTAATATTTATAGTAGCCCAAACAATATTTCCAAAATAAAAAAATTAAGAATAAAGGACTTGTGTGGGTTAGTAAATTGTGAATGGATCGAATATATATCATTTATTAAGATTGAGAATTGTTTTGTTTTTATTTATGCATTTAAATAAAAATGATAAGGCAGTCAGTTGATTTCTTCTTTGAAAAGTTTTTTTTTGAATGCAGTAAATTATTTATTTAATAATGTAAGTGCTTTTAAATGTGATTTAATAAATTTTCTGAACTGTGTATACTCAAAGATTTTTAGCTTCTACTTTTACACTTGCCTTGCCTTTATTACAGGCTAATTATGTTTGTATAAATTTTTATTTCTCTCTCTCTCTCTCTCTATATATATATATATATATACATAAACAAATTTTCAAAACAACAAAATTTGATTCAAATAATAAAAAGATTTTATTTATCGTTTGCAATTTGAGTGAAAAGAGAAGTATGATAACCAAATAAAATAAATAACACAGGGAAAATCAACCAACGCATTATTATAAATTCTAATGAAGCAAAAAAAATTGCTAAAGTACGGAAAAGTCCTATTTAGGAATTTATATGATGTAACATCTGTCATTTTTGTAATGATGTTTTTATACTTTTTGCACCAAATATTACTTTTTTTTATTATTTTTGCCAATTTTATAGTCTTAATAGATGTTCTTGTGATTTTAATTCCATACCTTTGTTAACATGTCTTTGTTAATGTGTGACTTTAGTTTATAACGAAGAAAAGAATTCGAAAATTTGTGGAAATAAGTAGTTCAGGGTCAAGATTTCTACCAAATAACACACACAGGCTGGGATTTATTTTCCGTATGAAAAGCTTAGTTTCATGCCTCGTTTCGCACTGAGCGAGATTGTTACTGTTGCACAACTTTTTAGCAAATCAATTCATTCAATGAAATACCATTTACACAAATGTCTTACATTCATTTACTTAATCCATAAACATTTTCTGATCATACAAATCCTCTAATTCGAATTAAAAGCTTTAGTTGCTTCGTATAGTATATCTATCGATTGACTTTTAATTTCAACCGCTATTCAAAGATTAAAAATAATGACTTTTTTCTTGGGGCACAATGAAAATATTTATAAATAAGCTTAATAGCAATTAAAGACTTAAAGTTTTGACATTTCTAGTCTTAACAAAACTAAAAAAAAAATATACCAGAGGGGAAAAAATGGCATTTAGTTGAAAAAAGCATTTGATATCTGTCTGACCTTGATATGAATAAATTTATGGTTCTTTCTTTTTAAATGCACCTTTGTTTAATCTTGTTTTTTTTTATTGAAATCTAGTTATATATATATGTAATTATTAACACCAATTAAATTGCAATGAGAAATGCGTATTATAAGTAAAAATGTTAGATCAAAACTAAGTGCATTAATTAATTAAAATTCATTGCTGGTTAAATTTAAATGGTTTAACATTATTTTAAGCGAATTAAACTTAAATGAAGACAAATTAATTTTATAAAAGTCTCATCATTGTAAAACGTAACTATTAATTTAAATTTAAATTAAAGAAGTGTTAAATAAGCACATAAGCTTATTTTAACGAAAACATTTAATTTGAAAAAAAAATCGATTGGCCTCCTCCACGAAAAAAAAAAAATCAAAATACGATGCAGATTTACTTTTCTCGTATTCTGGAGATTGGGTGGCCTTTAATGTTAAAAAACTCCTCGGTTGATCTTAAATAAACAGTCTGTGCTTAGAATTCTCAACACATTCCAGACAGTTAAAACTTGCGAAATACTGTCCTTATTTGTTTGTGTAAAACAATTATATACACCCGCTCTAAATTATACTAGATGTTTTTATTATTTAATAGTTTATTATTATTAATATTTTTAAAATATAGCTAGTATCTTAATATCTAATAACATACAGCTGTCATTATTTTATTATATAATAATTAGAAAATAATAACAGCTGGAATACATCGTTTTGTGATGGATTTCAAAAGCATAATATAAAAAACTATGTTGACGTGTGGAGCTTTCTTTAAATTTTTAAGAAAAAAATTCATAATGATAATCATGATTTTAATTATTATAAGTATTTAACTCAATTCAAGTAAATATTTCTCTGGGCATTATTATATTTTTAACTTTAATAGTTAACCTAAAAGGACAGTAATTCCAGGATTAAAACATTAAAATGCTAAACAGTGATTTGATCTATAAATATTATATTATATGTAATCTATTCTTATTATATTATATAATCTATTCATACTATAGATATAAAAATACCAGAGCATCTAAGAAAAATTTCAGAACTATTTCAAATGAAATTATTGGGTGACCTGTTGACAAAATATATGAGTTGAAAATATTTGCAAAAAAGGAACTTTTACTCTTTACTCCTTTTAACATCATTACAAAAAACAAATTAATTTTATCTGAATATCAGATAAATAAAACACACTTGTTCTATTTAATTTAATTTTAATTTAATTGGGGCAATATATATATTTTAAGAAAAATATTTCAGTATTCACCTCTGTTTTCGTATTACCTCATAATTTTTGATAAAAATCTGCTTTCATCAACAATATAATTCTATTTTGGTACAATTTTTACCTTAATCATTCTATTGTAATACTGATTAAAAGTGTAAATGCTTTTTTTTCCTTCTTAATTCTTCCAATCATAAACGCTTTCTTAAATTTCAGATACAATTCGAACTGAAATTATTGTTTTGTAAATCATAATTTTCTTTTTATCTTTCTTTTTATGCTAGTCTGTAAAAATAAACTGTAACTATTACGGTTATATACAACGAAATTCTTTATTTTTTAAATTTCATCAATATTTTATCAATCATATGTATAGTTTTATGTTAATCTGATACTGACCAAAGATATTGTTTCGATTCAAAGCTGTTGTTATTCGGATCGAAGACAAACCGGATATGTGTTCTAAATATTTAATTATCAAAGAGTTTATTTTTTAAATTTGCTTAAAATAATACACATATAATTAAAATGGCGGAAACTTTTATTGACCAGTTGTTATTGTCCCCATTTGAGGAACGTTCTCCGATCCGCGTATAATCACAAAAATACCATCATTTAAATTCTCATTTGCCAAATTATATTTTATTTGCTTATATTCCTTATGTTTTAAGCAATAAAGGAATTTAATTGTATTCCAATGAGTAGAGAAATCACAATGCGGATATTCTTCTGAAAAAATGAGGAGAAAAAATTGTTTATTTAAAAATAAAATTATTTTAAATTCTAGCTGTATTGTAATTAAATAAAATATTTCAGGTTTATTTCCTTATTGAATATAAGGCAATATATTACACATTAAAGAGGTTTGGTTTTTACGATTTATATATCGAGAGTGTTAAAAATTATTATAAACTATCGGAAACGCAACATAATTCTTCCTTTTAAAATCCAAGCATCATTTCTTATCATGTGTATTCTCTAATATAAAACATAAATACTGCGTTTTTATATTTTGCTACTAGAATCAGGAAGATATATATTTTTTTGTTAACTATAAGTTCCTTTAACTCAAAAAGTGAGCAATTTGTCGAGTCATTTGAAATTGCTTAAAAAAATAAAATAATATTAATATCCTGGGATTGAATACACATTTAGATCTCACATGAAAAAGCTTATTTATTTTAATTAATTACTTATGTAATGGTCATAACTCATTTTGATATTCGAATTTGATACAAAAAAATATGCTTACATTTTTGAAATACAATTTCAGGACACGAAATCTGTTGTTGTCGCTAATGCCACCTGTCTGATAGTGTCAGATCCACGAAATTCATCGCTGCAAATGGCTAGATGTACGTGTGTCGTCAGTCGTTGATTTGAGCACCATACATGTGACAGTACGATTCGGCTCGATTCCACCACAATTTTGAGGGAGAACGCCCTGGAGGTGATCAGGGGCCACAGCTCTCTTCCCTCAACCTCACAAGAGAACATGCAGTTCGGCGCCTATTTGAAGTACCTCCATGCCGCAAAGGCTCTATACATTAACAAACATCCAAGCTTATCCGGGATTCGAACCCAGTTTCCACGGCACAGCAGTCAGTGTCGCTAACCACTATACCAGACGAGCGTCAACTGCACTAGATCATTTCATATAAATCTAATCCATTTCATCGATATTATTTCTAGCTTGGTTTCTTGCTTAAGGTCATGTTGCAAACATCTAAAATGATAATCTGTGTTTATTATACGAATCACACATTATCAATACATTCAATATGAGAAACTGATTTTTTCCCCATTAGAAATTCTCAATAAACTTGAAAGTTGTGTTGCAAAAATTTTAAATGGCAAAAACTTGCCTTTCCCGTCTTTGATATCTTAAGTATATCTAATAAAGTATAACAATCCATAATATCGAAGACTTTTTTTTGCACAAATTTGAAAACGTTACTCACAATAGAATTTTTTTTTTATTCTTAGCAATATTTCAAGCACGCTTTTCTCTAAATTTTCTATCTGATTTTTTAAAAATCATTAATAAGGAAAAAAAAAATAAATAAAACCCGCTTAAAAAAATTTTTTTTAATGAATGTATTTAGTATATTTAGATTATATTCGGGCAAAATTAAAACAAAATTTTATTTTAATCTCAAATAAATGTTTGGAATACATAAATAACTCCCTATAACTTTAAAAAATACACAACTTCTAAAAGAAATATTTCCTTCATTAAATATTAAACAAAATAGCTGATAACGTCGATGTATATTTACTACTGTTGCTTTATCATTAATAGTATCATTAAAGTCATGAAATATGAGTTTTTAAAATATTGCTATAATACGATTGATTATACATATTTAAACTGTGCTGAGTTATTAATATATTTGAATGAAATCTTTACTTCAGATATTTATTAACATGAAAAAGTTTCTTAGCCCTATTTCATACACAAGAGATTATAAGTTTTCGGTACAAATGCACGAATTTAATTTAACAACTTTTACCCCATACCTTAAAACCTCATTAGCAATGTTAAAGCACGCTGATTACTTTCACCTACACCGACTAATGAAGTACTAAATGATGTGAAAATATTTGAGAAATTTTTTTCACTCTCGCTGCTTTCATCATTGGCGCGTCACATGTTCCACCGCTTTTCCTCTTACAAAATTAGAGTTCTCTTCAAGCTGTGTGATAAAAGTTTATCGAACTTTTTTACCTGTTTCTTATGAAATATCCCGAAAGTCTTTTTCGATCTCTAGAATTTTTTTTATTTAAAAAAAAATATCTTCCTTGATATTTTTATAAAGCATTTTTAATTATTATTTATTTCTGTTTTCATTATATGATTATTTGGAGCTTATTACAACACTAAGTTTTTTTGTTTTATTCTAAAATCCCATTAAGTTCGGAATTTTAATTTTGAAAAACCATATTTATTTTTATTTTGATATTTTTTATCAAAAGAATTGGATACACATATGAATTTTTTTAAGAATAATAATACAGTAAAAAAAATTTTTAATATAATTTTTTGGCAAAAAAATCAAAGAAAAATGACATTTTTTCAAATATTTTCCACTTATGGAAAATACTTCTATAATAATAATATTTTCTTATATTTAGCTAAATTTTACAGATGAACTAGAATTTGAAATATAATTAAAGTATATTTATTTTAATACATCAGAGTAGAGAAATTTTAACAGAAAGCACCGGTTATTATTTCGATGGATAGTAACTCTGAAAAGAATGTGAATTCTTCACAATAATCCTAAATAAGATTCTGTAGAGATAGCTATAACAGGCAAAATTTTATTATCGTAGGAGCATTTTCTGTGAGAGAAGAATATTTTGAAACATTGTCATTATTTTTCCTTTTTTTTTTTGTCAAAAATTGCATTAATTTTTTATTATTGTAATAATATTCTTACAGAAATTTTCAAGTGGCATTAAATACAAAAAAAAATTTCATTTATACGCTTCTGCAAAATCCCAGTTCTGTACATCTAATCAACCATTTTAAAATTGCAACTTTTTTAAAGTAAATATTTAATCATAAAATTAATGTTACTCTTTTTCAGTTGTAATAACATTGATTATAATAATAATAGTGTTAATTGTTATAGAGTAAGAACTTATATAGTGGTGTTTTTTTAAATATATAATAATAATTTTTTTTTTTTTGTTCATTGAGTATATACTTATACATCAGTTTCCAGATGATAAAGTACATTGATATAAGTGAAAATATGTCATTATTTTTCAGTTAAAATAAACAATATGATTTATAGAACAATTTCCTTTCATTAAATACTTTGTTACATTCTCAAGAGAACACACACAATTAACTTATATGACTCTTCAAAACAATTCAGTTTAAAAATTTCATGGCTTCAACTGCTTAAAAAAATAATCAGTTTTCAGTAATAAAATATTTATCTTATTTTATGTTTATTAAAAAGTTTTGAAACTTTTTAGGGCATACTTTTTCCATGATCCCATGATCCATTTTTTTATTAATCTTAGTGGCCATAATGCAAGAACAATTAAGTTACGTTTACTACTATTGTTAAATACGTAAATTGAACTGTGCATCACAATTTTAGGTCTTTGTATCAATAGGTTTCTCTATGAACACCTACTGAGTTGGAGGAACTTAATTGTACAATTAATTACATTCATCTATTTGACCTTTTATCAGTATTTATTCGATGTGTTTATCTTCTTCAGTTAAAAAACTTAACGAATAAACAACCAAATGATCTTAACTAATAAGTTTGCATAACTTACTTTTAAGATAAAAGCTTTCTAAAATTTCTGAATTGTGTGTGTTTGTTTTTAAACAGTCTTGTTTATCTAAGATTAGTGTAATGTGTTTCGTTTAAAAGAAGGTTCAGCTGTAAAGATATTTGATAAAAGTAAGCTTATATAATTAAATGGTTTCACAATTTTAAATTAAACCTGCTTTGAGTAATGTTTTAAAGTTTTCTTAAGTTTTCCATCAAAATAACTCCCTTTTAGTAAATATCAAGGAAGGAAAATCATTCATTTTTTGTTTGCTTATTTTACATAGTAATCTTAGGCAATTAAAAAATTTTTAATATACTGTGTTAAAAATATTTCTTTATAATCCACAAATATTGCTTCAGTTCTATTCTTCGATAAACAACATCTATATTTTATTTTAATATATTGTATATTTCGAATAATTGCTATCATCTTTGTTTTAAATATGATTGTTTTTCCCTTTGAGAGGTCTTTTGTGTAATACATTTCGGTCCTGCTTCTTGCAAGACTTCTTGCAATTCTTTATTTTATCAATTATTTGGTTTTCGGAGTAGTAAAATAACTGTAACCTTAATTCTCAAAAAGATTCACGTCGTTAAATTTTTTAGTAAACAGACGCAATATTGCATCCTCCGCCGGATCCAATCATTTGGCTGGTAAAGGTTAAATCGTGTGATATTTTAGAACATTCGAGAAGTTTTTTTTATTTTTCAAAAAGGTGAAGGTTTTTGTTTTTAAAAGGATAATCCTTTGTTCATTTTGTGATTCGCTTATCAACGCTTATTGTTCGCCAGCTTGTGATCCGATTTATTTCGTGTTGTCGTTCCTGTCATTATGTTTTGTAAATGAATTGCTTTTACACATAATTATATGTGTCTTCTTCCAAATTAAAAAAGAAGTAAAGTTCAATAAACGAAAGTGCCTCCTGAATCCTTTCGAAAATTATATATATATATATATACTTTATATCTATCTCTATATATATTTGAATAAATTACGAATAAAATTATTGACCAAACCTTTGAATTATAATAAAATAAATAAAAACTACATTAAAAACTTCTTATCGGCATATAATGACAAGTTATATATATATATAACTAAAATAACTCAAAAGAATTATAAATATACTTATATAATCTCTCTCTGCATATATATATATCTATACAAATAAATAAAATTGAAGTGTCTGTTTGTAATTTCAAATTAGCAGCTTTTTACTTAATGCACTAAAAGTATATACGGTACTCATAACAAAAAAACAATTTTTAAAATTTTTGTCTGTCTGTCAGAATATAAAGATATATTTATAAAACATCATGAAATACCCAGCGAAGCGGGAGGGTAACGGCTAGTAGATACATAATTTACCGTTATATGTAGATAAGAACTGATGCCGTTTTTATTTATTTATTATAAGATTTGGTCAATAATTTTATATAATCGTGATTTATTTAAATATATAAAGCCGATTAAATCTAATTCGATTTTGCTTGTATTTAATGCTTCGAAGAGAGCATTACAGTGAAAGTTTACTTAAGTATTTTTTCTATCGCTGTTTTATTTTAGAATCTTAACACGATGTTATTAAAACTTATGTGAAGCCTGGCGTACATCACGATTTATGTTTATATAATGAATAATGTAAAAGTAGAACGAAAGGAGATGAATCTTTATGATAGAGATGAATTGATGATTTTATGTTAATTAGAGTGAAAATTTAGAAATCCAATCATTTAGAAAGATGGATATATTTTCCTCTAAGATAATGATGAGGGACAAATCGATAAACTGGAGAATTTCAAGGAACTTTATTAAACGCAAATGAGGATGAGCTTCATTCACCAGCGAGTTTTCGTTAATTATGTATCTTCAGAGCTGAAAATTTTGAAATCTCCGAAATATCAACTGAAGTCCAATAATTTTGATATTTTTAGGGCAAAATATTAAAATTCTTGTTTGTTGAGGGACTTAGGATAAAGTGAGGTGCATATACACTGCCGTGGTCTTGACGAAAAACACATCCTGAAGCCTTTAGTCTGTAATGGTAATCCAAAAATTATAAACAAAGCAATCATAATGAATGTCGTAATGGTAAATCTTTGCTTTCTAAAAATGCATTGCGTATTATATACGTTTGCGCATTGTGTGTGTGTGTGTGTGTGTGTGTGTGTTTGGAGCTTTATTAAACTTTGAGTCAACCTATTGGTGAATAAAAAAAATTAGTAAAAATGAAATAATACATTAAAATTTTTTTTTTTTCTTTTTGTTATTTAGAGTGATACGAAAAAAACAGCTCAATTTGATTTTTTTAATATTAAAATAATCAAACTATAGCTTTACACCAAATTCAATATATACTTAAATTTCTCTGATGCATGAATTATTTTGCTTGCTTGTGTAGCATAATTTTTCAATAGATTTACAAATTCTACGCAAACACAGAATTTAAGAAATTGAATAAATAGGCCGCTTTCTTTGAAAGTAGTGTAAGTTTATTTTATTTATTTAAATTCTATTTATATTATATGGAGATATTTAAAGATTTAAAAAGTATTTATTAGTGTTAGTACACACGCGCACACTCATTTTACATTTTTTAGATACCGAATGGATTTTAAGTTTAAAATGGGATCATTTGTGTAAAGTGCTAAATTTATACTTTTGATGGCTTCATATTGGCTTACACCACTTTTAATATCAAAAATGAGAAAGTATTAAATGCGAATTATCGATACATATCAAATATTAAATGTGGGATTTCAATTGAATCAAACCAATTTTTTTATAACATTTTTATTAAACATGTCAAAAAACATGTTATTTGAATATTACTTCATATCAATATATGACACTTTTAATTTTTAATGTTATCCAACAAAATTCCAGTGAACGAATGCAAGTTTTGGACACTAACAGTGTTTCCACACATATAAAAATGAAGTAGAAGAATTATAATTATGTAGTATAATTTCTGAACGAAATATTATGCCTTTAAGAAAGTGGGCTTAACTACTTTCTCCCAAAGTAATTTTATATTAGTAATTTCATAATTTTCATAAATTTACATTAACAATACGATGAAAATGTTGAAAGATTTTTTTGAGGGAACTGTTTACAGAGTTCATCTCAGATTGCACAAACATTCAATGCTATCCTTAACTAACTTTTTGATAAAAATAGACATACACCCCTTTTAAAGAAAGTGGCTCAAATTTTGAGTAGCTTTTTAAGTTATCCAGATTATTGTTTTTCTTCAAGACTCAAGATATTATTTGTATTTTGTTACCTTTAAAAATTATTTTAATACCAAAACAAACCATTTGTATATGAATATGTATGAATTTTACATTTTATGGAAATAACTAGCTGACCCGGCCCGGCGTTGCACGGGCTCTTACCGAGGGTATAACTTAATCCCCATGTTAATTTCCTCCTTTCTTTCTGAAGCCAGCACTTTTGTGTGCGTGTGACGCGTACATGTGAGTGCAAGGCCCATGAGTGCGTATCAATGGTTTTCTCGTTTAACATTTTCCCTTCGCTTCACAAAATCAGCACTTCCAATATAATTTGGATGGCTGTTTAAATAACGTCGACAGTACCGAAAACTTTCACCCTCTGTTGCAATATCTGCTTCCACAGACACATGAGCATTCCTTACGGGAATCTGGCAACGTTTTTTCCGGATTCTTCACATTTCCGGCAATAAAAGAATTATGGCGTGTTTAATTGAAATAAAAACCATCCTATGTTTTAAGTTGGACGAAATGACACACAGTATGCAAAATTATATTATTATCGGTTGAGTAGTTTCGGAGTCCATCGCGGACAAACACTGTGACACGTATATTTTTATATATAAAGAAGATATAAACTTTTGCTTATAAAATTTTGAATCAATTTACCAAAAATAGTTGAAAGCTTAAATTGTTTAAACAGGCATCTGTTATTTACAAAGAAAAATATTTATATAATGCTTTTCTTCTATAACTAATATTAAAACAATTAATTTTATGGAATACATATTCAAAGTTTCGAGTTTGTATTTAAAAATATAAAAATAAACGGAAACAAGCAATAACGCAAATGAGTTGTTGCAACATATTCTAACAAGTAACACCTACTTAGAAACGACTGTACTAATTTCACGATTAACTACTAGTCATTAACTAACTCGTTAGCACACATTCTTGTTTTAGAAAAAGATTGACAAGAATTTTTATAATTAATGCTCATTTTGAAACGATCGATCTAATTTAAATGATTGATGGCTCATGATTAAACAGCTTGTTAACTGGCGTGATATTTTTTTTCAGCAAAAGGCAGGTATTGTGAAATTTTTTGCGGATAAAATTAGATAAAAATGCAACGCATTAATTAAACCTCGCGTGCAAATGAATGAATTATCTGGTATGGATAGAATTTCTGACTAACTTACTTCGAATTCGATGATTTTATTCAATTCGATGCCAAAAGTTACAAAATAAAAATTAAAAATTAATTATTTGTATTCTACATGAAGTGTACTTAATTTGGAAATAATTAGTCTGAGACGATTTTATTTTTCAATTTAGAAATCATGATATAGGCTTCAGAAACAAAGTTCAAACGTTAATAGAAAAAGAAAGCTTGACCTAGCTGAAATATAATGGCACGTGAGTTGTGCGTTAACTACTTCATTATGAAGCTATTGGTTTCACTGTCAACAATGATGTTGTTTGACTTTCCTTGGCAATGACTCACAATGACGGCGAATCCCTCTAATTGTTATTCAACCAATGATTCTTTGTCTTTAATTCTTTGTCTGTCTAAGCATCCTAAAGTTATAATAGAAGTTTCTCTCTAACTGTGAGAAATTTGTTTAAATTGATCAGTGAATAAAAGAACGGAACAATTTTAGAACTATCACTTTCAGGACTTTACAATTTAAAAAAATAAGAGATAAATTTGAAGCACACATATTCTTCTGCTAAAGAGAACGAATAAGTAAATATATTCTTTTTAAATTCAAGTTTTCTTCTTTATCCATTTCATCTATCTATCTATCTATCTATCTATCTATCTATCTATCTATCTATCTATCTATCTATCTATCTATCTATATCTATTTATATTTTACGAGGGTTTACTTTTAGAGCGACTCATTCACACACCTATCACGAGATCTCTGGAAATATCAGACCTGCAGAATTGAAATTTGACCGGCATGTTTCTTATTTTAAGTAGAGATCCGTTAAGAACGAGTTTTGGGAAAATCGACTGCCAGGGGAGGTTTGCGCGGCGTAACAGACTTGAAACTTGGCAACATGTACCTTTTTTTGAAAGAAAAAAAAACTCTTTTCTTTCGGAGATCGACTCCCAAGGGGAGTTGCGGGAAAGTCACAAATAAAAAAATTTCCTTTTTCGAATTATTAGACTTGTAGACTTGAAACTCTGCAAACATGTTTCTTTCCTTGAGTAGAGGGAACTGGTTTCGTGGAAATCGACTCCTCAGAGTGGATGATGAAGATTACGGGAGTGTTACAGATTGTAAAAAACCCACCTGTGTGTGTGAGTTAAGAGACTGACAGACTTGGAATTACGTAAGCATGTTTCTTTTATTTAGTAGTAATCCGCTAAAAATGAGGTTTGTGGAAATCGACTCCGAAGGGGTTTTAGAAGCATAAAGTATGCATATATTTCTATTTTAGATATTCAAAACCTGTCGTCTTTAGATCAAGAAGTGAAATCTAAAAAAAAATGCTTTCCAATTCAACCAAAAACTTAACGATAGAACTTAGATAAAAATAATTTAAAAATTATATATGTCCATACAATATAATGAAAGTTCCAGCGAAGCGAGTGGGCAAAGTCTAGTTCTCCATATAAAAATAGTTAAATTCAACAACTGAAATTGAATTGTGTATCCATTTATTTTTTCGTGGATTTTCGAATCGTTTTCATCTTTAGGAAAATTTTACTTCTTATTGCTCTTAATGTTAGATTTAGAATCAAGATAGCCGGACATTTTAACATAGCTTGAGATTACATAGAAATTGATTTCAAAATTTTTAGTTTGATTATACAAAATGGAGTGGTGTTTTTAAATTCAGGCATTTTACTATATTAGTTCCAAATGCGTCTGGAAGTATAGATTAAGTTATATTTTTCATATTTATTTTAAAAATAATAAGGAATTGCGACATTTTCAAATACACTTTACTCAATAGACAAGAAAATGAATATACCATAATTTGATAAAAAGTTTTTTAACATTAGACATTAGACATTAGATTTCCGACATATCTAAAAGATATTTCACAGATTGAATCATGTCATTTCTTTTAGTTACCACAAAGCACAGACTAAAAATAAAATTATTACGTAGAAACACGAATAGCTCTTCATTCAAACAGAATAAGTTCCAATAAGAGCTTATAACAAAAGCCCTATCTCCAAATTTTCAAAAAAAGAAGCATTATGATGTCTTTTTCTTTATCGCCGGTCTGTCTTTGCTTGAAATTAACTGGAATGTTTCCCTTAAATTGCTCGTTTCCTTTGTCTGGTGTTCCTTACGTACCTCATTTCATCCTTATTTTAGTGCATTGTCTATATATTACTGGTCACTCCCTACGGAACACGGAAAACGGACTTGGTGGATCCCATTTTCAATTAACTTCACTCTTTTGTCGCCGCATTCACAGGAAATACAGGTTTACAAAAATACATGGTAACATTTTTATAACATTCTCGTGAGTACGAAAATTATTGTATGGTATTCTTTAAGTTTAATTATAATACTTCAAACTGGAATTTTCAACTGGGAATTGTGATCTTCGTAACCATGGAGTGCAGATTGTTGCATACGTGGAACATTCAATAAAATAAATTTTCTTTTGAAATATATTTCCTTGAGACATTTATTTCTTAAGATTTTAATAAAGAACGTATTGCACTATTCATCAATAATTCGGTATTTTAAATCGTATAGTTAGTTTTTTTTTAAATAAAAAAACTTGATTTTTTTAACATAAATTAGAAATTTGCTTAATAACAAAAAACTATCTTTCGAATTAAAATATCAGCAAAGGAAAAATTATTGTCTACAAATTAGAAATATGATTATATTTCATGTGGCATCTAATTTAAAATGATAATGGAAAACAAACTATAAATATAAGCAAAAATCTGCTTCAATAGGTACCTAATTTTTATCGTCACATGCATAATAATTCTTTGGTGTTTAAAGTAAAAAAAAGCTTCGTATTTAGTCAGATTTCTTGAAAATTACAGAACGAAGGGTAAAATGGATGCCACCAAACACTGCTACTAATATTTCTAATTTTGATTAAATAGGCGCATACGTGTGTGAGGTTGTGCATTCAAAGAAAAATGTTTTGTAAGCGCAAGTTTACCGCTCTCATTCTTTCTCGAAACTCGACAACTTTTTGCAATATTTGGAAAAATTCAATTGCAATCGGATAAAATACAGGGTCCGGCATATTAACCTCCCCTGTTTCAAAAGGCAATTACAAACAAACAAAACAAGATACAGAGAAAAGTCTTTTATTGATGAACAACAAATATGATGCTATTTTATATTAATTGGTTTTAAAAAAATTATGTCTGCTAAATGCCGTTCTACAATGGTGACACATTGATGAAGTCTTTCCCGAAAGTTGTCCATTGTTCTCCGTGTAATTTCCGGCGGAATGGCAGTCACTGTCTGGGTGATTGCCTCTTTTAGTGCTTGCACGGTTGTAGGACGATGTTTGTACACTTGAGGGTTTTCTGTTGCCCAGCAGAGAAAATTTTGTTTATTCGCAGTGTCTGACAAGTGAATGTGGGCCACATCAGACGAAAACAAAACAGCGCCAGGGGCAATGTTCTGAAGAACTTTCGTGAAAAACTTCGTCAATGTATCACCATTGGAGGACGCCATTTATTGGACATAATTTTTAAAACCATTTAATGCAAAATGGTATCGTATTTGCTGTTCACCAAATAAAAGACTTTTCTCTGTATCTTGTTTTGTTTGTTTGTAACTGTCTTTTGAAACGGGGAGGTATTGATATGCCGGACCTTGTAAATATATAACTTATGCAGAATATTTGAAGAATCTACAAGGAGAAGCTCTAGGCATGGTCATTTAAGATTCTTCTACCCCCCCCCCATGACATCCACATAACGTTCGATATTTGTGCATTACATGGAGACGTAACAGTAGTACAAAGCTTCTCAGCTGCCTCGTGAGCTCCAGGTGGTCACGGGAAGGCAAATTTCAATGGTTACTGTTTATTTATAACTCCACACAAGAAAGGATTGTTTGCATCTAGCTCATTTCTAAGCACAAAAGAGCTCGTTAAGTATGGTGCACAGTATATCAGCTCTCAAGCAGAAATTACTTATTTATTCAGATTCAATTTAAGCATTGATTCTAGATGTGTCTTCTTCTGGAGGGAAATAGGGACCTACTACGTGCCTTCCAACATCTAAACAAAATGCCTGTCTGTTATATGTATGAAGAGAAGATATACATATGAAGAAAGGAGGTGTACGGAGGAAAAGAGGAGGAATACGTATGAAGAGAGGAGGAATACGTACGAAGAAAGGAGGCGTACGGATGAAGAGAAGAAATATACATTCGAAGGCATCATATTAAGAGGGTACACATACCTCTATGTCTTTGAAAATGGCTATGTGATTACTGAAAGGCATAAGGATTAAATCTTGAAATCTCTTGTGTTTGACTTCTTATCTGTGCAGTTGGCCCTGATTTCTTTTTTAAGATTGACAATGCTCATCTGGTTGACGAATAAGCTCATATTTCCAGATCAAATTCTTGTTATTAAAATCTGAATAACTGTGAGAGGGAGCCACTCCGTTATTGGTCCATTTTTTGTTCCATCTTGTTGCATCAGTTTCAAATTTTTTTGCGCTGATGCACCGTATGCACAATCAAGCGTGTGCGTCATAACCTTTGAATGTTTCTAGGTCAGAGGTTGTGGCAAACCATGGCTCTTTGCATCGATGGTTGAAGGTCTTTAGACTTCTGCATCTAAGTATTTTTAAAAAAATAATAAGGTCTATCAAAAAATTATTTGTTTTCTACACTTCTTACCAACCATGTTTGTGACTGAGTGTGCCATGTTTACCCCCGCTATTTATTACAATTACAACTTTACAACCCCTTAGGAAACAGTTACTGTGTACAGGAAACGCATTGGATGCAATGTTGGTTCGCATTCATCAAAAGGCAACTGTAGCTTAGCACTACTTACTTGAAATATTCGAAAAACTAGTTCCTAATTTTATTTCTCACTCCGTATTTTGCTACATGAATTAAGTGTTAAATTAACTGTAAATATTTTTCCAATTAAAATTATTTACTCTTTCCATCTTTGGATTTCTACAAACTACGGCGAAACACTATTATTTCCGTTTCTCTTTTCCTTTATAATCATTTATTGAAATATTTATCTGCCTTTAAACATTTGGTTGGCTTAAGTTATTTCTGAAATAAGTGATTTTCCATTAACGAGGTTTATTGAAAATCAGTGAAAATATCAGGATTATTTCTTAAACTTAAAAAGTCCAGTTTTTTGGAAAAAATATCACTTCAGGAGATACTCTACAAAAGGATTTACAACAATGTTTATTTGTTTTTATACACGAGTTCGGGAGCCCTCGCGAATGGATAAGAAATACACTTAAACTCGCATCAGAAGTGCAAAAGAAATTCCGTAACTTATAACATGTTAATGGGATAGCAAAAATAATGTTGAAATGATGTTTATACTCGAAGACAACTAAAGTAAATTTTAATGGTTAGTGTAAACATGAAATTCCAAAATAAAGCACTTAAGGTATTATTAGTACGGAAATCTTTTTTCACGAATATGTAAGCTCAATTCTGAACATTACGATATTTTGAAACAATAGTTGATCTTAGTTTATGCAAATAGAACTAAAAATATCTTTGATAGTTCCTAGTTTTAAGAGGATTGGAAGATTTTAGTTTGGGTAAAACTTTATTTAAATACCATAAAAATATTAATCGAATCACGACACTAAGCCTGGATCGCAGCCACTAATGGACACCTTCTCCTATGCACGTGCATGCGTATAAATAGCCCTTTGACACCTTAGTAACTTTGTTTCACTTACAACTTGGCTCTTTGATCTCGAAAGTTTATCGATCCCTATTCTCGGTGAAACCTTGTTTTCACTAAAATCTAATTAGTATTTCGAGGTACTCAATCTATAACAGGGAGAGTTCTCTTTATTTTGAATAACCAGTGTACTCATTAAAAATTCATTGAAACTCGTAAGCAAAGTTGAAAGGAAATCTTTTTTCAGTAGCTTTTAAGTTGTGCAAAAAAGTGCAATGGCTTCTATAAACATACCAATCAGAGGTAAAAAACTTAATTGAGGGTACCAAAGACAGTTTTTGCGTTGTGTTAAAGAAAAATATCAAAATTTCGAACACTTTTTCATGTTGAAAATTACTGTGATATTGATAATACATTTTGAGTTTTTTCAATTCTGTATTGAGCAGCATATTTTATCATATTTCTCATTTCTAAATGGACTACTCCATTTTTTTTATTTTTAAACTATATCCCGTGTTTAGTCTCCTGCTCTAACGCTAAATAATTTTAAATTGCACTCGCTAAAGCAAAAAAAAAAAAACTTCTAAAGAAATTTTTTTAAATTTTAAGGTGCATTTAAACAAAAATACGTTGTGCTTACAACATTATTCTCACTATTCAACATTATGAAACACTTTTCTTTTTGAAAATATGTTCCGAGTTCGTTTCAGGTTCTTTGGAGTTACACGAAGACAACCGTAAATGGCAATCGTGTTATTGTCACAGTAATTTTCACCACCTTAAAATTTTAAACTTTTTTACTCGATGGAAAATTTTTTTTTGTAATTTTTCAATTTTAAATTAATATATATCATTCACCGAATGGGTGGCGTTGTTGGTTTATCACTTGCCTTCTGCACCTGAGGTTGCGGGTTCAACTCGCCCAAGTCAGTCGATTTTCTTGATGCAGGAAATCGACTGCCTCCATGTCGTATGATTATGCGGCATGTAAAAGATCCCTTGAGTGCCTATTTGGCTTGGGTGCTCTTGGAAAAATTAAATTCCTGGAACAAGTTCACATCTTCAGAGATCGCGTACTTCTCTGGAGGAAACTGGGAGTCAAACTGGAGTGTTTCTCTGGGAAGGAAACTGGGCGTCAAAATTACTTGCAACAATTGGTGTCGCCTATATGGTGCGGCATTAAAAAGTGATACCAGCTCCTAGGGAATGTACTAGTTCTGCAATGGCAAAAAAGTACCAATCCGCAACCCCATTGAAAAAAAAAGTATCATTTATCTCAAGATCATTATATAAATTCTAAATATTTAATGAAATATTGAAAGAAAAATTCTAATTTTTAATTTAAACATTTGAAAAATATTTTTTGTATAACTTTTGTTAATGCACTGTAAGTATAAATTTTTAAGCAAATTGTTATGTGTTAAAAACTACAAAAACGGTAACTTATGAAAAATTTCATAAATTACATCGCAAATTAGTACTGACACTTTTTATAGATTTTTTTACATTTAAAAATTTTGAAAATAATGACCAAAGAATATTTTAATAGTTTTCTGTTCTTTTCTTTTTCTTCTCTTTTCTTTTTCCTTATAATTCATTTTCAGTGACGTTAATAAAAATTCAAATCAAATCTTAACATACATAATCTATAAATATATATCTTCTAATAAAAAAAAAGGATTGGTATCCAGATTTCAGTTCCCAGAATTAAAAATATAATTATATTGTAAAAAAGTTTATCCATTAAAATATTTTTTAGAATTCTTATACGATAAAAGAGAGAGATTTAACTTAATGTTTTTTAATTTGGAGGAACTTTAATTTAGTTGTCTATTTAACACTAGATGGCGACACGCTTTATTTGTCTAAATTGCAATGAATATAAAAAAAAAATGTACAATTTATTTAATCCTAGATGGCGCAATGTTACAATTTGATAAAAGGAATTTCTGTCTCAGTTTTATAGGGATTTTCTCAATAATATAGTTACAAAAATTTTACAATTGTGACGAATTGTACGTTATTTTTTCAAAACGATCATTAATTATCAAATTGATAGATATTTTTAAGAAATGACCGAAAACAAGATATTTTATTCTGTTTTCTGTTATTTAATAAAAAATTGTATTTTCAATTTTAAGAAGTAATAGAAGTTTCATAAATAATGCTTCATAATCAAACTTCGATTGTTCGTCATTATTTCTACTTAAGCTAATATCTTCCATAAATAAAACGATGGCTATTCGATTTTCTATTTACTTCATTTGTCCTGTTTTGAACAGGTTTTTCCTACATATGTCAATATTTTAATGATATATTTAATATGTGAAATATTTAAAAATATTTTAATCTTTAAATTCAAGTCTATGCCATTTATTTTAATATTTCTATTTACTACTTTTAATAATATTTAATGATCCATACATTGATTTAAACTACAAAAAATAAATATGTTGGCATTTCCTCTACCAGCAATTCAATATTTATTGCGAAGAATGTATAATTACAATTTATAAAAAAAATTTTGCTTTACTTCTGCATACATAATCTATATTTAATTTATATGTACACAATTTAACTGCATGGATTATTTAACGAAATTAATTAATTTTGCTATACTGAGAGCGAGATTTTTTTCTTTTTTTCTTACTCAAAGTAACATAATAGTTAAATGGATTAAAAGGCATTTTATTTATATTAAGATTTTGCTGTGCGTGAGAAACTTTTCACCCCATGTTTGTTTCATTGTTGATATTTAAAAAATTCTGAAATATTATTTAGGAGTTTCTGGATATTATAGTTATATTCTTAGGTATATCACCTTTCACATTCTTAATTTGATAACACTAACCCTACGCCATTAATCACACTTCATTTTACGAATAGCGGTGAATGGAAAATGAAAAAACAATGTTATTACCTTTTTCGCTTAACAACTTGAATCTATCAGTAACGTTATTAAATTTTAAGTTTATTAATAGATATAGATTTAATCAACTATTATCTAAAAATAATGCAAAAAAGTCATAGCCAATTAAACTCTGTGAAAACTTAATGGAGTTAATCATATATATATTGTGTATGGATTCCACGAAGTTTGAAACTTTTTGTTATCGTGTTGATAGATGATATTTAAACCGCGATGTATTTAATTTTTTAACTCTTATTGGCTCATTTTCGTTACGGATTATACGCATTTGAAATAATTACATTTTCGAGTGTCATATATATAAAAAACAATTAAATATTTCTTCAAGCCGCCCATCCGATATAGTGGCTAGTGACGCTGACTGCGATGCCGTAGGGCCTTTACTCGAATCCCGGAGAAGGCATGGATGTTTGTAAATGTATAGTGCCTTCGCGGCGTCAGCCGTCTAGCCGCCAGTCCTCTCGTGAGGTTGGAAGGGGAAGAGAGGTGTGTGTTTTTACCTCCCCCAGGGTGTTCTCCCTCAAAATGGGGGTGAAACCGGACCAAATCATACTGTCACCTGCATGGTGCTCAAAGCTAAGGTTAACGACACGCGTAAAAATCTGGCACTACGCCGCGGTGAATTTCGCGGAACTTGATCTGATGTTACTGTTGATCAGGTGACATAAGTAACAACAAATGTTTCTTCTATTCAGTGTAAAATAATATATGATTTTATCACATTTAATATCAAAACACTTGTAATAACCCTCCTTCCCGTCTCCCCTGTGACCCAGCTAAAGATGTGGAAGGAAGTGAAGGATTTTTCGATATGATAATTTCCCATTATTTTATATAGCACTTTAATCGACTCAAACACAATTCAATGCAACACAATAAATAGGATGTTCCAATCAGTCAACAGAGGGAGGGGACGAGAGTCGCGTTTTGGGAGAATGCATCTAATAAACCACTCTTCTAATCAATTAAGGTTTCATTTATCAATATCAACTTCCTGTCTTTAATCTCTCACAAGGCCTTTCTAACCTTTTGCGGTATTCTTCACCTTGTATCTCTCATTTCACCTTCAGTTAACTAACCTTCTAACTTTCTACTATATATCCTTCTTCGCTTTCTAGTAAGCGAACCTGAACTATATATAACAAACTTAATTTGCATATCACGTTTTCTTCTTAGGAGAAGATTAATGATTTTTGATAGCCTTTAAATAATTCCCAAGAGGATTAGCTTAAGGACGCGTATAAATCCATGACACACTGACTATAATTAAAAGTGAAAATAGTTCCTTTTTGACTACAAAATATTATTAAATCTCAGTTCTTTTTCATGAATTCCTAATTTATATTTTCTCTCCTTTAATTAGAGTATGTCTCTTATTGTAAAGGAGCTGGGTTTATTCGGTTACACCAGAAGTCGCAAAATCTCAGTTTGCAGGTCGCATGCGACTCTTTGCATAGAAGGTTGAGGTTCTTCAATCTTCTGCCTCTATGAATCATTAAAAAAATTAATTAATAGTATTAATATAAATGTTTCCCTTCTTTTTTTCTCTTACAATTATTCAGTGAAAAAATTACCTTCTTTTATATATATTTAAATATTTGACTTAAGATAGTTATTAAAATTGTTTTTTTTTCTGTATAAAATTATTTTCCATTGACAAAACTTACTGAGAATCAACGAAAATATTACAATTATTTTTGAATCAGTAGAAGTCCAATTTATTGATAAAAAATCGCTATGGGATGGCATACTTTATTTTCTGCAAATTTTACTTAGTTGCATAAATGAGTTTGGGAGCACTCGTGAGTTTGGACAAGAGATACACTTACCTCCACAGAAGAGACAAAAAAATTTCTCAAATAATATCTAAATCTATTCTTAACTCAAAACATAAAAAGATACTTAAATGTAGAAAAATCTTATTTCTTTGAAATATTAAGAATAAAAAAGTAACCCAAAAAACATGTTTCTTCTCAAAAGTTATAGAGCACTGCAAAAAAGGAGGACATAATGTATTAATTAGAGAAATTAGTAGAATATCTTTTATCATGTCCAGCTGCTTTCACGTGCCTTATCTAAGAGAATTCACTAATTTCTCTCATAATTTCTTCATTCTTCATTAATCTCTATTTTTGGTTCGCTTTTTGTTTTGATATCGTATAGTTCCATTAAAATTATTAGTTTTTAATTATCAGTTTTCTCCAACTATGCTTAATCAGATTAAATGTTAAATAAGGTCATTGCTGTATTCATTTGAGAAACTTTTTAACGTTCGATTCCTTTTGTGACTCTGTTTGCATTTTTTTAATAAAAAATGGTAAAATATTTCTTAAATGAACTATAATTTGTTTTAAGAATCAAACGTAGATTATATCAAAAATGTTAGACTCTTTTCAAATTAAACTTCCACAGAGTTTTTCTAGAAAATTTAAAATATCTGATCAATTGAAGCAGCCACTGTATATATATAGCACGGATATTTTAAACTAAACTACGAAAAAAAGAATGATTTAATTTGAAAATTAAAGACAAATTTATCTTAAAAAAAAAAACATGTATCATTTTTGTGAGAAATGTTCTCTCATATATGTTTGGCTTAAACTAAACTGATATATTTTAACAAGAACTTTTGACCTCAAACGAATCTTCTTATAAACAGAATGATTGACAATCTCTTTCAGCCAATTTCCAAATATCCAAACTGAATTGAGAATATTATTCGAAACTTCTAAATTACGTTTGCTAATTTGAAATCTCGTTGTCTGTTTATGCTCTCCTTATCCTTTAACGAAAACGGTTGCAGTTTCGCTTAGATAGCTTTACTAGAAAGCCTTTAAGTTATAATGTTAAACGAGGGTTATATTTCTGTATAAATTTCATAATGAAATTCTTTTATTCTGTGTAAAAACTTGAAGAAATTAGGAAAATTGTAAATACAGTTGACTCTCGCTAATTCAAACCTTCGATAATTCGAAGTATATGCTCCGCCCCTAGATAAACTCTTGATATTTCGAACTAAAACAATACGGTTTGGTACACTCAATATTTCAGAGTAAAATCTGTGGCTCGCCAGACAACAACACGCGATAATTCTAAGTTATCTCATGTAAGTCTCGACAATTCGAATACTCAATATCATGTAGAGTCCTGTAGCAAACAGTTTTACAGTTTTGTGTTGTATTGTCTCTGCGTGTCTCCCCTGTAACGTAACCCCTTTGATGACCATCTGTCTGCTACCCCTTCTTTGTGTTTCCCGGTTCCTCAGGCAAAAAGGCACTTTTATTGCCTTCTTTCTTTTTTAGGGGATAATAGACCTGTCAGCCATCCATATCTTTCGTTTAACAAGTGAATTTTCTACATCTGTGTTCAGAAAAGATGGTCTGCTATTGTGAAGAAGAGATGCGCGCAGGATTGTGTATTTTGCGTCGGAGTGACATAACGATTTATGATTTATCTGTGTGGCTTATAACATGTGGCACCAAATAGGATATGGGTTGAACTGGACCCTGCCTTGAAGAACCAATGATGTTGGGGACAGTGTCTGAGGGAACCGAGTGCGAAGCTATTTTATTTCCAATGAGGAATGAAAGAGATTTGGATGGAGCTGAAAGACCCCTGTTCAAGATGTTAAGAAGAAATTTTTTTCCTACTCTCTTGATAATTCGAACTCTTGACAATTCGAAGTTTTTCATTGGTCCCTCCAACTTCGAATTATCGAGAGTCGACTGTATTTGAAAACATTTACTATAGCAAGTAGAGATACTTTTAGATTCTTGATGCTAGAAATTCGATTTATTACTATCTGAAATATCTCGTGTTGCATAGGAATGAGTGAGTGATTATTAACCTCACACTATACAGCAGCAAGATGGCTATTCGTGACACTCGTAATTTTGAACCTCGGTTAAGTGACAAGAACGATACCTGAGCTGACATTCCCTCTCCAGATTATCACACCACGCCAAAGGGACGATTTTGAGCCACGACGGATCCAATATGCAACAGATTCTCGACACGGTGATTCTTCAATAGCACTATAGCTCGAATACATGAAACGTGGCCACAAGTTCGTGACCATGACTTCGGCTGTAAGTGTTGTTTGGGAGAAAAATACTTGTGGTAATTTTTACTTGTGATCAAAATATAAATTCCGGAAAATAAAAACAGTATGCTATCAAAGTTCTATCCATTTTATTTATAAAAAATTAAAGTATCCCAATAAAGAATCTCTAATAATACGTAACAAAACTGTTCTTCTACTTCGTTACAAGTACTAATAAATGTGAAATCTGTGATTAAGTTTTTAGCATGGAACCTAAATTGTTAAATTATAAACAATTATCAATCATCAAAAGTATTTCAATTATAGATTAAAATCACATTACTTCTAATACAGAAGGAAAAACTGTTGTGGGAAACTTAGTCCCATTAAAAAATTTATGGGTGAATGCAGTGCTTCTCAAACTTTCTATACTTGCGTGACCCAATTTTCAATCATAATTTTTATCGCCCCCTCCATACAATAACAATGTATTGAGTTCTATAATAATATATTTTGACGTAAAGCTACAATATGACTTTAATTATAAACCAAACAAATTATGAAGATAAGTATTAATTTTTGTACATAATTTTATGACATACTCATAGGGTCATGGTACTTATTAAACTTGTTCTTAACTTAGTATTATTAAATTAATTATGAAATACATCGTGCAGTACTGATGCATTTATAAGTGCATTATATCAGTGTAAATGTGTATTTTATTTTTTATTATGTCAGAATGTGTTTTGTTTTGCTTCCTTTCAGTCATTAATAATATTTTAAAATAATCTTTTATTTTCGATTTTTTTTATATATACTCGCCCCCCCCCTTGGGAGGAGCGCCCCACAATTTGAGAAACACTGGATTAATGAAATGTTGTTCAATAAAGTTTTTCATAGTGAATCAAAACTTAAGTGATAATTTCCATAAAAGCAACACCACAAAGGATAACAACCTAATGAATTCGATACAAAATGCTTAGAATACTCTAGGGCAACTAATTTAAAGTAAAGCATAAGTTTTAGTACTCTGTACTTGAAGGAATTTAGAAGATTTAATGGATGAAAATATTCAGAAAAATACTTGAAGAATACAATGAAGCATGGTTATTATTAATTGTAGATTAAACTATTAACAATAACTATGCTTCTTTGTCATTTTTGTAACATCAAATAATTCTAAATGAAAAATTAGCATATTTCATTGCAAAATGGTAACAGTTATTTTTCTTACTCAGATTACATAAAATAACCTATCTCGATTGCCTTGTGGATGTAAGATTGCAAATTGGCACCCTCAAAGAATGATTTTCTATTAGACCGTTCTCCTATGCAAAGATTTACTAAGGCAAGAAATGAATTATAGAGTTCTAAAATAATAGCAAATTTACTATAATATCAAAATCGTTTACACACAAATCAAGCCAAGAAAGAAATCGCATTAAAAGTAAAGACCTTATCAAACACGCATGTCTCGGAACAACTCGAGTCTCTTTCGAACAACTATTTCAAGCAGCTGTGAGGGTGAAGTAAGCAAAGGTTGACCGTAAGCAAAACGATACGCTCTTACGTTCATCTTCAGCCACGTTCTATCTTCACATTGAAAAATTACTCGCCGATTTTACTGCTTCTGAAAACGAACATCCACAATATTATTTATTTTATTCCGCTCACGCTTTTGTTGACGTAAATAGAAATGGAGCGCCATTCTGCTTAAAATATTATACGTCATTAAAATATTATATGCCATTAAAATGTTATACTCGATTTCTGATGCGTTTGATGAAACCGAGGCTGTCTTCTTTACCGCCATCTTGTTTATGACATAGGGAGCTGAAAAATCACACTGCTAAAACTTCAAGCAACTCTTTCAGCTCACTTGGAAAACGATGTTCGAAGCTGTTGCTATGACAACTGGACAAAAATCGCTCCAAAGGGTGGTTGAAAGAAAAATTGCTCCAAATACGCATACATGTGATAAGGCCTTAAATGACTGGAAAATCAGAAACAAAATGGGCGTCACAATAGTCTTAAAATTATAAATAGTTGTCCTTATTTTCAAACATTTTTTAGATTCTTGATTGTTTTCGTATATATATTGAAATATTACGTCAATCATCAATTTTCAAATTCATTGATGAGGAAAAATTTTATTGTTGAATTCCTGTAATTCATTTGAAATTCTAAGATAAATGTATCATCATGTCATGAAGATTTAATCTATTACTTGTGAAAACATAAATGAACGAGAAGGCAAGCAAACAAGCTCATAAATTCAGAAATTTGCTACTTTTAAAACAAAATTATTTCTAAATTTTTTTCTATTGCTTTAGTACCATCATATGTTTCTTAATTGAATTTAACCAATATTCCGTAGAATTTAGTCTTATGTTTCAGTCAGATTTCTATTTTACGAACCTCTATTTTGCGAACTTATTTCTGGAAACAAAAGCTGAAAAATATTTTTTCAGAATTTAGCGACTTCGTTAAATAGAAGTCCGACTGTAATTAGAATTATTTACATTTGGTAAATATATTATCTTTACTAATTTCCTAGTTTCCGCAAAATTTATGGATTTTTTTTTATTGATTGATTTTGATAGATTGATTCATATTTTTAAAATCAACAAGACCTTAAAAATGTATGTGTGTATTAAAGATATTAAAGTTGTATTCTATTTAAGCACATTTTCCAAAGTTGTTCGCATTGAAACATCTAAATATTAATAATTCATCAGAAGACAAGCTTTTTAGAAAAATTCGTTTTATAATTAGAATGAAAATTTACTTACTCTTTTAATGTTATCTTTACACTGTATCTATTAATTTAAATAAAAAAGTGGAAGATAAATGTAAAATATCAAGAAAAAAAGGAATGGCATTTCAAGTGCTGACTTCAGATGTAATTATAAAAGGAATTCAGATTTACATCAGTCGCCAAATAGCGATATTTATGTTAAAAAAAAATAAGTTTATGTTCTTCTAATGGAATTATTCAAATATTTACAAGACATTCAGCTGCGAAAGTAAAAACAATTTTTTTGTCGATGGTATGAATCATATAGAAAAGGTTATTATACTTATATTCAAAATTCAGTTCACAAACATGTTCTTCATCATAATTTTAAAATGCCTCCAGTTAAACTGATAAAATTTGCATTTTATATAATTTTCAAGAACGGGTAGTATAATACCAACCTTTTCAGTATAGGAAAAGATGTTCTTTAGTTTTAGTTTTTGCAGAACTACTGGAATCAGACGGTTCAAGCATATGGGAATATCACATCCAGTTTAATGAATATTGCGTAAAAAAGAAACAAGTTAGTTTTAGACCATCTGTTGGTAGTGAGAATGTCTTCTTATAATCGCTTAGATGATTTCTTGAGATAAAGAGTTGGTTGGCTGGCTTGAAGCTAGCCACTCTCAAGTAGAGATATATTAATGGTTACAAATGGCTCGAAAGTGGTCTCCCGGTTATGGAATCAATTCCAAACAAGTAGCATTGCCACCAGCAAAGTCGGCCAAGGCCTCCACAGAGCATCAACATCTGCACAGGATCGCTACTTGGCATTAAACTCACGAAGACATAGATGGACAACAGCTCATTAGCTTTCTAGTAATCTTCTTGCTGTGTAAGGAAAAAAATTTCAAGGCAAACAGTCCACAGCCACCTAGCAGAGACTGGCCTTTACGCCCGGTGTCCAGACTGTTGCTTCCTCTTGACTGTATCCAGCAGGCAAGACAGGATATTGTGAGCTGAACACATCAGTAGCGGACACCACAAGAATGAGTCGAAATTTACCAGAAGTTAAAGTTATTCTCGTCGAGTCTTCACCTGGAGAAAAAATGGAGCTCGCTTTTATCCCTCCTTCGAAACAATAATCAACAGATTTAGTGGCAAGGGAATCCTTGTGTGTGGTGGTATAATGATAGAGAAGTAGTACACCATTGTACATTTTTGATGCGGGTTCACAGCTCTATAAAGATGAAATCCTGCAAGCTCATGTGAGGTTTTTCTGGGTGCTATGGGCCCGGACTACATTTTTATGAACGACAATGCGTGGCCACACACAATTTACATTGTTGATGAATTTCATGAAGGAGCGGATATTCGACGTGTGGACTGACCCTCGAAGTCACCGGATCATAATTCTATTGAATACGTCTGGGATGGTATAAGGAAGCTATTTCTCGGCGTAGCTCCCCTCCTAGGACCCCCGAGGAATTAAAAGTCCCTCTTTTGGAAAAATCGGCTTTGTTGCCACAAATACTTATTGAAGCGCTCATAAGTAGAATGGCAGCTTGTTACGAGGCTCGTATAGCAGTTCACAGTAGTCATACTTCATATTAGACAGACTTTTCCCGAAGTAAAGGGTTTATCTCCGATTCATGGTTTCACACTTTTTGATATGACATATTTTAATTCAAAATTAAAATCTTTTCCGTATTGTTATATTGCTATATTATTTCTTACATTGTAATGTCTGTGTGCCAAATTTTGTGGAGTGAGTGAGTGAATATTAACGTCGATTGTTCAGTTACACGAGGGCTTTTTGGTGATGGACTTCGTAATTTTGAACCATGGTCAAGCGACGAGAAAGACATCTGCCAAATTTTGTGGAACACAATAAATAGAGTTCATCCGTTTTCACAGATTTCATGTTTGTGACCTTAATTTTGGACATGAGTGTACTTATTCGAAATCACGCGCTCTCTCCACACTAATATTACATCAAACTCCAATTGATAATGCTACAATTGATGAAATAAAATATTTTATTTACATAATGTTTCAAAATATTCCCCTTTTTTGTTAAAGGATTTGCGGTTTTTATTAATATGGGACAATCTATTTTTTAGATATCACTTCTTAGTAATAGATATCTTTTTTATTATAAATTTATCTCCATCTATAATAAATTCATATCACCGAAGCATCCAAATTTGATTTCTGTGAATCCAAATCTTGAAACCAATTTCTATTTTAATATTAAAATGGAAATTTGTATTAGAGTAAGCAAAAATAAATTCATCTCCAAATAATTTCAAATGTAGGTAAATTTTATTACGCCTTTGTTCAATTGACGTATAAGAGAAAAAATTGCTTTGAAATATATTCTAAATTAAAATATTCAATGAGCGAAACAAGAGTAATGTAATATTCCGCTTTTCACATCTTCACATTTACATAATACTTAAGGAATTTTTCGTGACTTCTCCAACAGCAATTATTCTCGTTCACTATTATTAAAAAATATACTACCTGCAGAACATTTATTACCATCATTTTGTGATTCATTTTTGTCTTTTTGGAGAAAAAAAATTTTTTTTAAGTCAATGTACCTAAAATGGATAAAGAGTAATCGTGTAAGAATTCGAATTTTCTTTTTATCGGAACAGTCCCCGTAATAAAATCAAACTCTTAATGAAATGCTTCTCATCAGTAATCCCTTGGATCACCGTATGGCTACTAAATAACCGATCCAACACCCAACAGGCAGTCTGTTTTCATTGCGCATGCGCCCGCATATCCAGCCCGATTTCCCACATCACTCCCGTCCCATAAGCATCCAGGTACTCTTAGCAAGAGCATCGCGCCAGAAAAAAGTGCCGCTCGCGGAAGGTAGACGTACCGCCCAAATCGATTCCAAACACTGTTTCCCATCGTTTTGTTTTCTTCAAGCTCTATACTATAGATAAAATTCACAGCGACATGCCGCATTTGTTTTGATTGCCTCCACGTAGACTGCAATATTGCCAGCCAACTAGAGCTCTTTTGTGGCACATTCTAGTGAGTCTAATATTCTTATTTTTCAAAGATTTTATTTTAGGAAAAGAGAGAAAAATAAATGAAGATAAATCTGATTTAAAGAATAATTGGGAGGGTTCTAAAATTTATGGCTAATAGTCTGTATAGGACTTAAGAAAAATTAGAGAATTTTTTTTAATTGAAAAGATATCTAATATGACATCAGTATTACAAAGGTAATTGAAGTTAAATGTATTTTTAAGCTGCATGTTTTTTTCCTATTTGATTACAAATAGATAATTAAAATAAGTATATTGCAAAAAATTATATTTTGGTTTTGAGGGGATATTATTACATTTAAATGAAGACTGTATTTTTTTGTGTAGAGTATCATATTTAAAATTTTTAGATCACTATAAAAATATAAGATATTTTTCTTTTAAAAGTAATATTAATAACTGATCTATAGTTTTAAATATAAGGAAGTTTATTTTTAATAATTCACTCTGCAATAAATTTTTATGTAATATTACTGATACCACATTAAAAATTCAAAAACTTTTTAGCAAATAAGTGGTTAATTGGCAATAAAGAAAAAAAGCATCTGAAGTAAAACAGTCTGTATATTTTCAAAGATTTTAGATCTAAGAGAAAATTTTTTTTTGTATAAATACAAATTTACAAGTCCGAATTGCGCAACAGGTTGTAAAGCTATAAAGAAGCATTTTAATCGTTCACCTGGAACAAATGATGAAAAAAAAAATATTTCCGTAGTGAACGAATGAATATGAAATAGAAATAGTGAAAACAAATTTTTAAATTGAATTTACTCATTTCTATTTAAAAATTCATCATTTACCGAAATTATTTATCTATTTGTAAGAAAAAGTTTTCATAAAATTTTTAAAAATAGAATGAACATGTTTGATAAGAAATTGATTATAGTTTGTATTATGTGTAAGACCCTTCCCTTTTTTTCGAACTTTTTAAAAATATTTAGTAAACATTTTTAAGTAAAATAATATCTTTTTTTATTTTTCATGAGTCATACATTTGTATTTCGATAACTTGGGGATTTAGTAAAAATAGCCAAAAAAAAAAAGTATTACGTAAATGATAGATAAGAATAATCCCTTTAGTTTTGTTTATTTCATGATCTTAGAAACAATTAATTCGAATGCGGATTATTTCTTAAATGTATTCTTTTACGACTTATTAACTGTCTTAGAAATAATTTACGATAGTATTATTAATTAATTAAATAAACAGCAGTATTTTAGATTGCCATTATTATCAAAAAACTTAGACAGTTCCGATTCTTGGAATATAAAGTATATAAGCTTCTTGAAATTAATTTTTTCTGGTGTCTGTGTGAGTCCTAAACATATTTATAGAGGCTATAACTAAACAATAGAAATGGCTTTTTTAATTTATCCGATAATGTTTGAATTCGTTAATGATAATAGCATTGTAATAATTTTGTATATTTCCAAAACTACCAATAGAAAATAATTGTCTATTTTTGTTCTCAAAACAAATATTTATGCTTTATAATATATACTCACGTATTTTATGTTTTATAATATAGAAATACATTCAGTATTTACGTATTATAAAGAAGTACAGAAAATATTCAAGTTTATTTAATTAAAACTTTAATTGAAAAAAAAATTACGGATATTTTATATTAACAATAACAGTTTTTTTTGGATGTAATGAAATTTGTATAATGCATGAAATTTATATATTTTAGAACTCAGAAGTGTCTTATGATTGTAATGATTAGTATGCTTTTATGTGTGTTGAGAACTTTTAGAAATATTATCATTGCAATAAAAAAGAGTGCTTATATAAGTAACATATGTTGAAATGATTGTACTTAGTAAAACCTCGTTAAGAAGAATAACATTTTTAAAATACGAAAAAAAAACATTTTTGGATGTTGATGTGAAATATTCATTGGAATAGCTTTTTATGCATTTATTAATGTAAATACTGTATGATTAATACTTCTCTGTACGTTTAGAATCGTTTTTTATCATATAGTATTATCTTATTTATTTATGTTGAATGACATCGGAGACCTTGTACAAACTTTTATAAAAATTACTTGCAAGGATGCATTGATTTACCACTTTAAATTTTTCTATTTTTACAAACTTTAGAGGTACAGTATCGCTCAGAACAAATTATGCAATTATACGATATTATTACAGTATAGTAGTATTTTCATGAGCCATTTGAATTAAGATGCACAAAATCACACTAATATTTGTAAAAAATTAAAAAAGAAACTGAAAATCAGATCTTAAAGCTCTTTACTAATAGATCTTTGTCGATCCCTTCCAATTTATAATAGATTATCACATCATTGAAGCTGAAATAGTTAACTGGAATGTGTATAATAACTATTTTAATTGCAGTAAAATATACTTTTCGTCCCTATGTTTCATTTTTGTTTTTTAAAATCTATTTGCTTTTATAATAATTATTACATTTCTCAAATATATGGTCAGATTATACGTTAATTTTTATTTCAAAAGGTACATTAAGATTTAATTTTCTTAAGATGTTATTTTTACGTGTATTATATTCTACAGTTATCATGTATCATAGCTCATATCTTTATAAGTGTATGTGTATTTTTCTATTCTCCTATTCTTATGTATTATTTGTCTCTATTAGTTTATCTATATGAGCATAAATGAATATTAATTAACATGAATTACTAAAAAAATACATTAGTAATATCTTTATGTATTTATTTAAGTTCATTTTATTTACTTATGTTCATTACTTATTTCAGAAATATTACTTATTCACAATTTATTTCATGTTAAACTTTTTTATTAATAGCATTTTATTATAATTTAACATATCTATTATGTATGTTGCAATGGATGCATTGATTTGTCTTATAATCTTTATTAGAATTTATTTTTCGGAGAATAGATTTATATTCTAAGCAATTTTAAAAAATGTTAATTTATGAGTTAAGACTTATTTTTGAAGAAATGTAATAATATTTAAATGAACAAATCTAGCGAGAAGATCCACTAAAATCACTGTTGGAAAAATTTAATCACAACTGTTACTCGTAAAAGCTGACGAAATCAAATTATCCATCCTTCTTCCATTTAATTTTTTAGCCTTATTCCGCATTCACTCCTCGAAAAGTTCCATTACATATTTTCCCTAGTGAGATGCAAATTATCTAAACAGCATGTATATTAGCTTTTTCGAATTCAGAGCATGTTTGAAGTAGAATTAGGTGTTCCAGAAAGAGCTGACTCATAATAATTTGAAAGACAAGAATGGAATCCATTTTTAAGCACCATGTATTATATGTTTGCTGTTGCATTTAAGCTGCAAAATATATTTATTGTTAATAATTCAGTATCTTTATTCTTGTTTATCGTTTTTAGCGAAAAATAAACGTATGTTTTTGAAACTTGTGTATCATTAGACTCAATGGTTACATTAACTCTCCAATAAATATGTTGTCTTCGTTTAATGGTATAAAATTGAACCTCTTAACTATAATAAAAGTTTTGATACGAAGAGTACGAGGAATTTTTTACGTGATAAATTGCTTCATAGATGAGATGTATTCTCAAACATTATGTGCGAAGACAATATTGAGTGTAATTTGACATAAAATATCAAATGAGGAATTTTTTACGTTATAAATTGTTCCATACATGAGATGTATTCTCAAACATAATGTGCGAAGACAATTTTGAGTGCAGTTTTACATACGATTACCTTTTGAAACAAAACTAGTGTCTTGCAACCAATTACGTATTTAAATTTTAAGATGAAAAGAATGACATTGAATATATCACAATCGTATTTAAATGTCAAAAATTGTTCCTTAGAGTTTGAAATAGTTATTCAATCCTGATATCTATATATCCATTCTCAATTCATTATTACTGCATTTTTCTGAAAAGTTGCTTTCATCTAATCTTATAACATTTTTAAGTGTGGTAGAATATTCTTTTTTGGAAGCAATGAAATTTTTTTTTTTTTTTTTTTTTTTTTTTTTTTTTTTTTTTTTTTTTTTTTTTTTTTTTTTTAGCTATTTAATTTATCGTGTTTCTTGAAGTTAAAAAAAATAGCTAAATATAAAACAGCTCAAAAAAGTAAAGGAAAATTAATTGCTTTCATCTAATCTTATAACATTTTTAAGTGTGGTAGAATATTCTTTTTTGGAAGCAATGAAATTTTTAGCTATTTAATTTATCGTGTTTCTTGAAGTTAAAAAAAATAGCTAAATATAAAACAGCACAAAAAAGTAAAGGAAAATTAATTGAAATTGATACGAAAGTGAAAATAATCTATGTATGTATGACATTTATATTTAACTCTTACAATCAGTTTGATACTCGTGTCAAAATGAATTATTACAAACTAGTATTAACTCCCTGTTTATTATAATTTCTCTATTTCTGTACCAATAGGAATATATTTCATTGTTCCCATTAGGTTTCGATTGTTTTAAAGTATTTGCTAAATACATCAGTAAAATTTAATTTATTTGGGATGAGACTGTCTAAACTATATTAACTTTTCCGTTTCTTTGATGAATTAATTGCGTGTTTCGATCTTGAGGTATCTTTCAGATATTAGTTTAATTTCAAATTTTTCTAACGGAAAACTTCTATTCAGAATATTGATTTGCTATGTTACTTCTGCTTGGAATCGGTTTTATCGAATAAAATAACTAATTAGAAATTAAACTTATTCCTTAAAAATTTTATTATTCGCTAGTGTAAATTTGTATAAATTCATCAGTTTTGAATTATTGAATACATTCATTCGAACAATTATTTAATTCGCTTATAGAAAGTGCATGAGTATTAGTAGAAAAAATATACTTTGAATTATTCTTGTAGAACAATTATAATGATCGAAGTTAGCATGTATCACATTTTAATTGTTAAATAAAAGCATTAATTGTGAAAAAATACGAAGCCTCTCCTTTAGTTTGCTTAGAGAATTTTAAGAAAAGTAAACGACTCTCAGTGCGTAAGTTTGCCTAGCCTTACATAATATACGGCATAAGTTTACATAAGTTTTATAAACGGTACTTACGCATTATCGCAACGGTGTTCGCGACATTATATAAAAGGAAGCATACGGTTGCCAATTCAGCGCGTACTACACATGGAATAACAGGGTTTCCAACTTGGCGAGTTATCTTGCACGTTGGCATTGTTACGGTAGTATGTAAGTACCACATAAACATAAATGTTATATATATAAAATCTACATAAGTAATTTACAAATAAATGTTTTTAAATAATTAGACTAATTGACATTTAAATCGTATATAACTTAAATCAGTGGCACAGCAGCCCATGAGTCCAAGGTCTACTGTGCCCCCCCCTCAGAATACGTGACCTTGGGCCTTGAGGTGCATGAGCGGATGTTCCAGTCAGGTGGTCAGTCTGACATGAAACCCACAGTGTTAAGTTCCCAAGCAAGCTTGGTACTCGTATATACTCATTGAATTTTTCGTATATATCGTATAAATCGTATATACTCATATATAAAGATATAAGAATGCATAATTATTTAAACATTGCCCTTTACAGAAAATGGATGAAATAAACAAATCCACCAATGAATGAGCACGAAAAAGAGAACTACTAAGCCTCCCGCAAGCGAAAATCTCGTGAAAGAAAACTTAGTACATTGAAACAATTGGATTCTCTTGCCCAGAACAAATCAGAAGTTTTCACAGCCATCGTGTGGTCATTAGAACATACACAATTTTTTTTTCTTTGTTCTATGTTTCCTTTGCTGGTATCAATAAACTGATCTTATTTCTAAAATTTTCAAAATAACTTTTTATTGTATATCTCTTTTTGTTGGTTTTCCATTGAACGTATCATTTTGACCCAAAAGTATGAAAGCAAAGCAATATTTCTTAAGTACGTTTTTACATCTTGGAAGCGAGTTTCTTTTATCTGTAGTATGAGTCTATATATTTATACATTACTCCACACGCACACACTCATACACACCAACAGATATATAGATATATAAGTTAAAATATTTTATTTTTTACATTAATATTTTATTATATAAATTTGGTACCAAAAAGACATTGGTTAAATATAAATTAAAGCCCCTTATTCCGAAGAGTATAAAATTTATAAATTTAATATCGGCTTTATGAATTCTGCATATTGTAATATCTTGTCATTATTCCCAGTACTGGGATCAGGACTTCCAGTTCTACAACCTCGACATAATATTTAACTTAAAAATAAAATATAACAGCAGACAATTCTCAAAATATATGAATGCACCAATAATTCACCAAAAAATGATAAGTACAAAAACAATATTATTATTTTAATGGCTAAATCAGCAACAAAAAGTCCTTGACTCTACGTGAATAATAAATGTAGGTTTTTGAATTTTCGAGAAAATAAAAGATAAATTGGTAAAAGTTTAAAATCATGTATTTATTTTGCCGAAATGTAAAAATATCAGTGATTTAATGTTTTCTTTTTCCCCCTCGTGGCTATTTCCTCCAAAAATTTATACATCTAACAGCGGAAAAATAACAGTTTTCAATTAATATCCCCCATTTCTTATAATTATAGAAACACAAATGTCACAGCATAAAATTCTTGTAACTGAAGTGGAAGAGAAAGAAATAATGTAACACTCTTCTCTCTCTCTCTCTCCATCCTTCATAATCTTCCTTTTCTCGTTAAATCCTTTTAAGTCTCTTCTTCAATTTGCGTCTTACTCGTGTGACATTCACAACTCCTTAGTAATTCCTCAATTTGTCCACCGTCTTCGATTAAATCCCTAGATACATATTCGCTTCTTTGCATTGATGTGATGCTAATAGGTACAAAGTAACATAATGCAATTGACGTTGCAGTCATTCTCTGATATTAATGTTACTTATAAAAGCGTTATTTATTAATTTGTATGCAGATTCCGCAAACAGTATTTTAATTGAATTTGTAAATTATTTAAATTCCGTCGGTATCATTGTTGTTCGCCAATCAATGTTTATTATAATGCATTTAATATCGTTAATATTTCTGTCTCCAGCGACATTGTTTCTTTGGTTGTATGAAATTTTTACTCTTTATGCATATGAATATTTTAATTAGTCATTTCATAACAATTAATTGAATTACTAATAGTATTTTGATAAAAAAATACTAATTATTCACAAAATTTAAATTAAAATGTACATAGATTGGGGTTCGAGGATTTGAAGATATCAGTCTTGAAGAGCAAAACAGTTTCTTTAGAACGATGAAATTTATTGTAGATAAGCAATCCATAAAATATAGGATATAACAGCAAAATTTGCAAAATAAATCCCAGAAGGTCTTCACACCTTCTACAGCGTTCAGAGACAACTATCAGGGAAAGAAAACTCAAATACGTAAAGTTTATTTGCAGGCAACTTTGCAACTTTCAGCTCGATCGTAGCAGCTGAAGTTTTTAACAGTCAAATAATGCTAAGTTTCATTCAGCGACTCCTATTTATAGGCTTCAGGGAACTTTTTCGATAGATCGTGATATTAATAGATTTCTCCAGTTCTTTCCAGAAGCATTCATATCATAGCCAAGTTAACAAAAAGGGTAGCAAATCTACCAAAGTTGTCGCCAACTTGCTAATTTCACACACATGTGGTCATTCATACTGAATAACAGCATGCACCTCACTTGGTGGCCACGTTGTTAGTACACGTCTACCTGGTATAGTGATTTGTATTCGAATAACTTCGGGCACACCTGTTACTCTCTCTTCGTCGGCACTGCGCATGGGTCTTCCCTCCAACGGTGACACTACCTCCGTCGTTTAACCAGCAAAGAATATAGTTTCATTTGATGGTTGTTTACTTCACTCGATTGTTTACTTCTTTATCATTTTTTACTTATCTTTCAACAAAAAAAAAAGGTCGAAGCCCTACTTTTGGAACATTTCTTATATTTTGCCTAGTAATTCCCTTATTCAACACAAGGGTAAGTCGGAAAATAAGTTCCCCTGTTGACTGTGGTCAGAGTTGTGTATGAAAGTCAAAACATAGTACGATTCATTCAAGATAAGACATAATTTTGTTTTTCCACTTAAATACCAAGTACATTGAGAAATTTGTCATACCGCTTGATTAACTTCAAAAAGCCCACCAGGAAAAACTCAGGGCTTTGCACATACGAGGAAGAATTTAACGGCTATGGGCAAAAGACGATGTAGGAAGTGAACACGCAAGACACCAATATATCATTTGTTAATGCATTGGGTATATTCTACGCGATACTGTGACACCCTGTCGAAATCGAAAGAGGCCATTCGAAACAAGATATCAATTCTTGGCATGGCCAAGTTGCAATGGCCAAGTTGGCAAAGTGCAATCATTGGCATGGCCAAGTAATTTTAGCACGTTTTTCACATGATGTATTTTACAATAATGCAACTAATGAACTTTTTACTAACAGAAAATAGTACTATACTTGAAAAAAATTTTTAATTAAAAAAAAAATTAAATTATTAAGTTTAAATATGATTCGGCTCATCTAGGGCACAAATGCGACCAAATGCCGAAACCCCGAGGTCAGTCGGTTAATTATTGGCTGAGAAAAAGGTACGACAAAATATGGAACGAAGACGAGGACGAAATTTGCGTCCTAATAGTGCTTTTTTTACACTACGTGAAAAACGTGCTAAAAAGCTGCCCAGGTTTCTCAGATCTGGCGTTCTGTTGTTGGGCGACTCGACGACGGCAACGCAAAACTGTATTGCAACTCTTGGTTGAAAGTGCCTACACCATCCTCCATACAGTCCTGATCTTGAACCAAGTGATTTTCATGTGTTTTGGCTTTGACGAAGAATCTCGCTGGAAGGCGATTTTGGAGTAATGCTGAAGTCAAACAAGGCGTTAAACTGTTCTTCCTCATGCAAAGCCCTGAGTTTTTCTTGGAGGGCTTTTTGAAGCTTATCAAGCGGTATGACAAATATCTCAATGTATTTGGTATTTATGTAGAAAAATAGACTTATGTCTTATCTTTAAAGTCTCATTCTACGTTTCGACTTTCATACACAACTCTGACCACAGTCGACATGAAAAACTTATTTTCCGACCCACCCTCATATATATGTTTTCTAACTTAAAAATAAAGCTATTTTCAAGACGAATTTGTTATCTTCCTGAGATATATAATAAATACACCGATATCATCAATCTACAATCAAAACACTAATACATTACAGCGAGAAATTTCTGTAAAAATGTAACCTTCCCTGTAGAGTATATCAATAATGCAATTAATATCACAGATAAAATTTCAACTGTTTGAAATTTTATTACCACGAAAAGAAAGATTTTCCCATCTTTTAATCAGAAGAAACTGAAGTACAAGCTACACTAGAATATATTATAGAAGCATAGAATTATACATGATGTTAAATCCTTTGGTACAGAATTGATGGGTCGCTAACGTATTTGAATGTCTAGAGAGATAGCTTTCTAAATATCTCTTAGTGCCTGCGACAGATCCGAACAATTCTCAATACAGAGCGTTTTCAACGAAATTCCATTACAATGGAATGGAATCCCATTACTAAATGACGGGCAATAATTTACAGTAAATGTCTCTGTACAGGATACAACAGTTAGGTAAAACATGCCTAAAATTTCTAGAATAACAGCTAATATTTTTTTCGCTAGCTTTCACATATGCATCACAGTTTGATTCTTAATATTTTTTCGATGGTAATGGAATAAAATATTTAAACTATTTGTATTTATTTCTTAAGACGTAATGAAAATATGTTATTTTTTTCTCTAACTTATTCTGAATATGATTTACACTTTTTAACTTAAAATTGAATAATAAATTTCTAATATTGAATAAATGATAATATAATATAAATCAATATAAATTTTTAATATTGAATTTCTAAATATATTTTAATCCTCATGTTTCATTTTATTTTTAATTCTTCATTACTGATAAACCCATCATTTTTTATTTATGTGTTAAAGCTGCATCTAAATAAAACTTCTACAATTGTATTTCAATATATAATCTATATAATGCATTAAAAACGTTTTAAGGATACACAGATAGAACGTTATGAATCGCTGTATAATTTGCGTCATCTTTATGAAATATTTACAATATTATATGCATACATAATGCATTTTAAATGACAATTGTACCTTAAAATTCGGGGTTTATATTTCCATTTAAATTACAATCAATATGAAAATAAGCAAGTAAGTGGAGTGGAATCCATAATTGCCTTTACATTACAATATGATCTGCAATTAGTATTTTAAAGTTCGCGTGTTACTAAGCAATTGATGTCAGACAAACTTTCCTTTTACATTTTATTTAAGTCTACTTATTTTTCTTCGTGTCAAAATATCTGCTTAATATATAATGTTCAAATGTCATAAACTAGCCTTATTTATGCTTGGTTAGTTTCAGTTTATTGAGTTATGGGGCATTTAAAAACGCCTTTATTTGGATTCGATCGGCTAATTGTTGTACTGTCTCTGTTATGTATGGGTTATTTTGAATATGGTTGAGACTTTTTTAATTAATAATTCAAAGACTTCTTAAAATAAATCATGAAACAAAAGGGTTAAAAGAAATTATTCAATACTGTATAAAAAATTGTGTGATAAATGATTTCCTTTCTATTAAAAATATGCTACATTCTCCAAATAAAACTTCGATCATTATTAAATTTTCCATGCATAATATAAAAAACTAAAATACTTGTTGAATAATTAATATAAAGTAAAGCTTGCGATTTAAAAAAATTGGTAAATTATGTGTTGAATACCCTTGCAAAATCTACATAACTTAAAATGCAATTTTTTCTTCGCTTAATTTTTTTTTAAAAACTAATTTTTTAAGCAAATTGTTTTTTTTTAAAACTTGGTTTATTTACGTTACCATAGATCTGTTATATGTTTTTATAAATATTTCAAACATTTTTGCAACACAATGTTGTTTTTAAATTTTGCTAGAGTTCGATTTATAGAACAGTGAGACCTAGTGGCCACTAATCTTCCTCCTGCAATGAAGAAACATGTTAATTTAAAATCTACCAGCCATATATGAAATTGTATAGAAGTTAGGAAAGTGATGTATAAAAAACTTGCGAATAATATAAAGTTGTAAAAATTAACCACTAATCAAAATTATGAAATATTTTATACACAAACCATCTTTGCCCTAATGTGAGGTCAATTAAATTAAGTCATTTCCTTTAGTCCTGAAAGCAATATATGGATTCTTAATTTCCTTTATTTTCATAACAAAAATATACAAAAACATTTTATAAGGGAAATAACATTTATTCTCGATTCATTTACCAACATACTATTGCTTTTCTACATGTGAATATGTTTCTTTAAAATTGCAAACGATTTGTATTTTTTCGAATAAAAATTTCTCACTTTAAAAGTCAATTATGTACTGGTTTCACTTGTCTGTGACGTAAATAAGCTTGGAAATTTATTTCAACTTATTTACAATGCAATATGAGCCCAGTACATAATATATATATGTGCTTTCAAAGCCTGAATTTTTGAGAAACGAATTCCAGATTTTTAAAATAAAACATAACAATCTGGATTTGAAAATGTAGCTACAAAATTTTTATCTTTATCTGAAATCGGAAACTATTATCTGTGAGCATTTTCTTTTTATTCCAAGAGCAAATCTTTTTGAAGCAGAAAGACAAAAAACTGAAGACGTATGTTTGGAAATAGTATTTCAAAATTTTATTCTTCAAAACTGATTTTATGGTTAAATATTACTCCGTTTGAGATGATCATTTTTAGGAAGAGCAGAATCACATATTTTGAATTCTCTGTAAGAACATTTTTCGACGTGGTTTGGTGCTATTTGCTTCGGAATAAAGTACATACAAAGGTTAAATATAATATAACATACGTTATAGTTGTAATGTATTAAATTAATAGTATTTGGTTTTAGTTAAAAAACTGTAAACTGTTACTTATACACATTTAGAAGTTCGTCCCCAAATTCTTCTCAAAGATATATGTGTAGTTAATTTTTGTTCAATAATGATCAATAAATAAACCATTTTCATTAATGGCTGTGTCAATCTTCTATTCCTTTGTGTACCTTGGCCATTAAAATGCTCCATTGAATAAAAATTTATCCATTTTCTTAACTTTAGGGGAAAATAGCTTTTATTACTAATATAAAAGAATAGAGCTTTCTGATGTGAATGGCTGCGTTAATCTAAACACCCAAACTCAAGCTTCCGTAAATCTCCTTTATACAAAGGACATTTTCATGTTGTCTGGTAAACAGAAAACGGGTTTAGATTACTTGCTTTCTTTTTGAGCTTGGGTTTTCAGACGTGTTTCTTTTCAAAAGCAAATGCAGATCTATATCCCTAGAAATCGGAAAATAAAACCTTTGGAGTATAAAATCAAAGATTATATTAAATTAAAACATATATTTCATTAAACTACACTCGTACAACCCCCATTATACAAATTATAAAACTGTCCATACTCATGACTCCTATTATAATTTAATTTACATTCATTATGTAGTTCTATATTTATCAATATGCCAACTGGGTGGCATGGTTGGTTTGTCGCTGGCCTTCTGCACCTAAGGTTGCCGGTTCTCTCCCTCTAGGGAGGAAACTGGGCATCAAAATTACCTGTGGTGATTGGTATCCGCCAATAGGGTGCCTCAATAAAAAGAGATACCACAGCTTCAGGGAATGTGCTAGGTCTGCAATGTGGTAAAACACCAATCCACTGCCCATTAGAAATTTTAAAAAATATATTTTGCAATATATTGTTAACAGGAAAAAATTAATTTTAAGTCTTCCTCTCCACATTTTAATTTATACTTCAATTTAATGCTTCTTCAAAAACAATGTTTCTAATCACCTTTTCTTCTAAACAGCACTGAATTTTTATTCCGTCTTTACTTCTGCACACCTTGACAGAGCCACATACAATTGTCCATTTGTAAATATTGTTTCCTTCGATGTTACAACTCATAAACCGACTTTTTCAAAACTCTTCCCTTGTGATTTATTAATAGTCATGGCAAATGTAAATCTTACAGGGAATTGCGAACGTTTCAGTACGAATGGCATATCCAAGTCCCCTCCAGTGTAATCTTCGGTATGCATTCAATTTTGTCTTTCTTATCACCTGATAATATTTCATACTGCAGTATATTCTTCTGGATATTTTTCACTACCAATCTTGAGTCATTGAAGAGTCCATCAATAATACATAAATTTCTTAATGGTGTGAAGGTACAGTCTAATTTCAAATTCTGTTCAGCGGGTGGCATTCCCGATGGAGTTAGTGATGATAGATATTGAGGCGGATACTGCAGCATGACATTCTCTTGATGATCGCCATCATCGCCACCAAGAGAGCAGCCAAATAAATTTATTCCAGTGTTATAGACGATTGGTCCAATAACGTTAAAGTATAAAAAAATTGCTTTAAAGAATTCGAAGAACACTTTTATTCTTTTTAGGCTTAGCTGCGCTAACATCAAAACGTTACAACTAGTCGGACGCCAAAAACACGGACTGTTGCCGATCCGGTAAACTGAAGAAGGTTGTAAAGAAATTGTGCTTCGTGATTTACAAGTATAAGTATAAATACTGTTAGTTTACATAAATTACAAAATATGGTAAATTACGAATGCCTAGACATAAAACTATGAAATTCATCATAAAAATTAACTATTTTCAAATTATAATGTTCTATAATTTATTACATTTCTATTTGTTTGTTAATTACTTTTCAAAGTATAATGTTCTATAATTTTATTACATCTTTGTTTATTAACTCACTTGGCTCGTTAAGCTATTAGTAGGCAACGAGTTGAACCATTGTTTTCCCAACACCAGCATTACGAAAAACTTTTATATATATATATATATTGGCGACTTATCTTGAACGTTAGCATTGTTGCGGTAGTACGTAAGTACCAAAAATTGAAGCACTACATCATTTGCACATTTCAGGTTAATGTACGCGAGTAATATGTCATTTATGAATTATATAAGATATTCAGATAAGAGATCTATTCTTTTAATATTTATGAAACATTTTCAAGTTTGAATTTTAAAACTGTGTGTGTGTGTGTGCCAAGGCCATTTTATTCATTCATTATAACTATTTTTAAATAAGCTGCAAAACAACATTCTAATGATTTTGGAAAAAAATTATTTTTTTATTCTGTTAAAAAATACAATACAGTTCCCCAGCTTAGAAATATTATTTCTTGTATTCACAACTCCCTTCATACAAATGCGGAAATAAGGTCCAGTATTCCGGAATTTGTAATTGCTGTAAATCCTTGTAATGGGTAGTTTCCATGTTTTCTTTTTTTCAAAGTCAACTATCCTTACGTGTCCTGCGCAATTTTTCTGTGATTGAATCTAAAATGAGACACGCTCCACACAATCGTAATTTAAACAATTAAGCAAATCCGTAACAGAAACTAATGTCCAAGCATAAATCAGGTGCTATTCATTCACGCAAGATGCAGAATGTTCCTTCGGTATTTATTCAAACACGAAAGCACGAACAAACGCAACAGACGAATCATAAAGAACCATTTGTGTTTAAAAAAAACCCAAAACTGTTTCCACGACAACTTGAGCTTGAGCAGAAGCTTGTAGATAGAGACCTGTTTTCGTTATCAAATGTGTTATATCACATCAAGAAAAGATGAAAATATATGTCCTCAGAATTGCAAAAAAAGTATTTAATCATTTATTATCTGGAGTACAATCATTACTGTGGTCCTGATAAGAGTGTATGAACACAGCTCTTTATTATTTAATGTAAATTAATACTATGCTATTTAATGTTAGTTAATACAGGGATGAGGAACTTTTTATAAAAAAAAATATGCAAGGGAAAATAAAAAAGTAAAGGGCTTTTTGCTATATCTTATTTCAGGGTATGTCAACAGTGCTGAATAAGTGATAATCGGCAATACTGCTATGCAACGTGCCACTTGTCTTCCCTCTTAGTCGTTGGGGATATACCAGACCGTTTAACATGTTAACTCCATTGTAGATACACCAAGGAGGAAAGGTGGACAGTGAATCGTCTTTTGTTTGAGGAAGGTGTGAAAAATGCGAAAATTGTTCGTCACATGCAAGCGAAGTTTTGTGACAGCTGTTTATCGTGAGGCAAGATCTGCGGACTCATAGTCAGCGTGTCAAGAGTTCGAGCCTAGTACCGTTGAAATCCCGACGTGTAGGAGAGCGATGCAGGTTAAATTTGTCGAGAGCTCAAACGTCCTCCTGTTGGTGTGGTGGGTTAGTTAGGAGCAGGGGTGCCAGCTCAGGTGTCACTTGACCATGGTTCAAAATTACGAGGTCAATCGCCAAAATGCCCTTTAGTAGCTGAACAGTGTGACGTTAATATTCACTCACTGATTCAGTAAGGCGGGCAGGGTTATCTATTATCTGCAGGATTTAGATCTATCTATCCAGGTGAGTGAGTGAGTGAATATTAACGTCCCATTGTTTAGCTACACGAGGGCTTTTGGGGACGGTCCGCGTAATTTTGAACCATGGTCAAGTGACGCGGATGACACCTGAGCTGGCACCCCCCTCTCCTAACCTATCTATCCAGGATTCTTTAGTCCAGAAGCTGTATCATCATATTTATGTAAAAGCTCTTCTACAGCTTGGATTCCAAATTCTAAAAATGTAGTACATTTCAAAACTACATTTTTATATAGTAAAAATTAGATCCAGAGTACCTCGTCTAGTAAATGTAAAAATGTCTTTTTATGATATTTTTTCTGTTGTTTTTGGGTTGTTGGATGAAAGAGTATTTCCTGATCCCAGTAATCTACGCCTCCCATAGTAAATTACCCAAAAAATTACCCTGTGTAATACTCGGGCATGACATTTTGGAGCTCTAGTGCCATGCCCGAGATAATCTCGGGCATGACTGTTAAAAGGTTAATAAGATTGCACATTTGCTTGCTCAGATAACTTTATAATCTTGAAATAATCAGTTTTTCGTATCAAAATTTATTTTTTGGAACACTCTAATACGTCACCAAAAAAAAAAAAATTAAGTACAAAAATGTCGAACATTTTCACACATGACTACCTGCAACTAATTAATTAATATTCATTTATGCATTAGGTATCAAAATTACTTTGTAATGAATGAGTTGGATATTTATCGTATCAAGAGTATTTAAGGTTTTAAATATTTATTTAATACATATTTAATCCATTTAGAGCAATTGCAGTGATATCATTCATTGTGAGAAGTGCAAAAATTACTGGCTGGCATCGAGCATAATCCACTAACATTTCCCTTCCTCGCTGTAAATGTCAAGTAGAGAATCAACATCAACTGGGGCTGTTGAATCTAATCGCATCAAGCGTTGGAATTAACTCGGACATCAACTCTCTCGTTCGTACACGTCTAATCTCCTAGGGGCGATTCAGGCCGGAGTTGATGCCCTCACTGAATTTTATAAATTAAAATTACGGCGTAGAAAGGCTTTTGATGCGTTAGAAATGGGAAGGCTGCTCAAAAGGGTTTTACTTTAGAAAATGAATTATCTTGTCAAGGCTAGAAGGATATTGAATTTTAAAGCGCTGTTTTGAGAGGAACTCTATGCTTAAATAATTTTGTTATTGAGTTGCATTTTGTAGAAAATGGGGTTTTTACTTAGAATTATTTAATTTGATGGAAACCTTTCGGTGTATGTTTCCTGTATATAATTTGTGTGAACGAGGTTACCCTAGTATATAAAATTAAAAAATTAAATTATAAGTGAGTGGGTTGGTGTATTTCTCTAATATAGGCATATCAGACGAAACGTTATTAATATGGATTAAGTGAAAAACACAAAAAAATGCAGAAAAAAACACATTTTAAGTTTTTTAAACTTTGCTGTCAATTTTTAATAGAATATTCAGTAAATATATAAATTTATTCTATATTGCCTTATCTTTCAGTAGCTCATAGAATTAGTAACTTTCATTATTTACCCATTCAGCAGTAATTTCTGCGTTTCTTAATTCTAAAGTAATTTTACCTAATTAAATCACGATCACGAAAGCAGTTATTTTAAATAAGAACAATGATTCCCATTAATATTTTGAAATTCTTATTAAATTATATAGATTAAATTTTATGTATTTAATTAGTTTTAATTCAAGTCATTAAAAATTAACAATAATTTGGTTAAAGCAGTTGACATTAGAAAAGGGGAATAATTTATATTGAGTAAAAAATATCAATTACTATTAATTAAAGCATATTTAATTTCAATTACCCCCTTAATTTATTTTTCACTACTGATTCCTTTTTTGTGTCTTTGAGTGGCTCTTATATCTTATATTATTATACACACATGAATATGGGCTTGGATCTTTGAATCTGTCAATAATTTGCTTATTGTTCTTTTATTCGCGCATGATCTATGCTCTTTCGAATGTATATTTTTAGTTGTATTGTATTTTCATTAATAATGGACTAAGAACTTTTATCTACTTAGGTTTCATAAGATTTTGTTCATTATTGAAACAGAAATTGGGTGGTTAGCCATAAAACAGGTTAAATCCCATTTTTTTTATAAAGTTGTCCTAAGTCAGGAATTTTTATAATGCTAAAACATCCATCTGCTTATGTTTCCGAAATCGCAATGATATTTTTCAAGTGATTTCAGTCTGTCGAGTAGAGTTTATTAAAAATATTATGTAGTAGTATGCACATATATATTATTTTAATATAAAATATTAACACATAAAATACTTCTGCACCTGCATATGTACTAGTACAAATAATTACTTTTGAAAATATGGTATTCAAATCATAAAGGTTCGTATTTGCAAAATATTGTTTATTTTTATAACTCGGTTTTTTTTCTCTTTCCAAGGAAAAATATCGTAAATTTGTTAAACAGTTTTTTCTCTAATGACGTTGTTTTTGTAATTGCAATATTTGAAATAATTATTTGTTAATATTCCCTTTTCGGAATCAGAAAATATATTATTACAGTATGAAAAGTTCTTTTTATTTATTTGATTCATTCAGAGGAAAGATTATAAAATCGATTTAAGAAAAGACTTATAAAAAGCTGCTAAACATCTTATGTTAGGCCTAATAATATTTATAAGGGCCGCAGACACTTTACAAATCTACGAATTGTTTTTCAGGAAAAGTTGTTTTAAGATACTTATAACGGTATTGCTTCCGAAGATTTGTTTTTTTAGCTCTTTTAGGAGCGTATAAAATGTATCGTAACCTTGCCTCAACACGCTGCATGCTATTTTCCTTAACAGAGAGAATTTTAAATACGATGTGTTCGTTGATATCTTCTCTATCAAAGCACCTGCAGAAAAACAAACCGTTCACACTACTGAAAATACCAGAGGAGCATAATTAAACGTGAAATTTGTGAGCAATCTATAGCAAAAACTATGCAGTAGAATTGCATGAAAATTGGGTAACGGCAGAATGATGTAATGAAAGTTTTATCGATGGAAAAAAAACAAGGAGTTTCAAAAACCACCCCTGGGTGGTGTGTCATAGCTTTATTGAGAACATATAAATAATTCACAAAAATTTACAAAACATGCTCGATATGTTGTCCACCATAGTCTGCTACCATTTGGAAGCGGCAAGCAAGGTGATGTTTTACAACCACAGTGCCGGATAATGCTCCTCCACACATCGCCCGTTGTGTGAAACAAGTGCTCTACCACCATTTTGTAGAACAGCCTGCATTTTCCAACAGCTTGACCTCCTAGATCCCCCAACTTGAATCCTGGACACTTTTGGCTGTGGGGATATCTCAAGGCCATGGTCTACCGTTATCCCATCACATTTCTATCCGACCTTAAAGAAAGCCTAAAATGCCATGTGCTTAACATTTCCCAGTTCAGGTTGCTTTCAACAGTCGAACAAGAAATTTTATGCTTCCAGATGGTAGAAGACAATAGTGGACGGAATATCGAGAATGTTTTGTAAACTTTTGAAGATTATTTATATGTTCTCAATAAAGCTACGATACGCCACCTAAGGATGGGTTTTGAAACTCATTTTTCCCCTTGATAAAATTTCCCTCACTTCATCCTGCCATTACCCAATTTTCATGCAATTCCGCTGAATAGTGTTTGCTCGCGCAAATTTCAAGTTTAATTATGGACACGTAGTATATTCGAAATACGACACTGCGTTTGGTTTAGGAATTATGAATCATGATGAGATGAAATAAATATGAAAGATGGAAATGAGAGAGTTGATTTTCTAGCTAAAGGAGTGCTGGTGTTTCACAGTGCTTTCAGAGAGGAATCTCGTACTCTTGTATAACGAAGTAGTAGTTAAAAATAGCGTGGAAAAATCTATGAAAATTACTTATTGGAACAAATTTGTCATAAATCTTGGAGGAAGACGCTGAATGATTATCCGAGATGGCATGCGGTTGCTGCCTCTAGGCTAGAAACCGGACTCGACTGTCTTGAGGGTCACCTATATGGACTAAAGATCCTTCCCTCTCCAAGCTGTGTTTCGTGTAGAGAGAATTTCCATGATGAATGCTAAGCACTTGGAGATTTGTCCTGCTGCCTCTGGTAACATCTACGATAGATACTGGAGGGCCGGAGAGCACATGTACAGCACTGTAATCTGACTGAGTTTCTGGTGGTGGTTATGCTTCTGTTTTTTGATGCTTTGTTTTATTGTTCCAAATTTGTTGTTACTCCTTGTGTAGTTAAAAATGTTCACGGAGTTTTTTTTTCACTTTAGTAAATAATGTATTCATAAAGTACTGATGTTATAATTTTAAAAAAAATATTTGGATTATCGTTAGTAGATTCATTTCAATGAATGGTTGAATAAGACTCGTTGATAAATATCTTATTGATCAATTGATTAACTGATTGTAAATTAATGTTGCCCTTCAAAGCAACACGAGTATTGTTAGTGGTGGAGCTCAAAATTTTAAGCAATGGATAAACTACACAGCTTCATATTCCCACGCCAACATAAAAATGAGTCTCGATAGAGAATGTGCATTAGTCTCTCTACTTAGTGGGTATGTTATTGATTAAAACTTTAAACTAATGCAATGACCATTTGATTCACTTGACTCAAGTTTGATAAAACACTTTTTGAATTATTTTGACATAAAAATAGCTTCTCTATAAATCCTTCTCCAATATCTTCAAATTGTCTCCTGGCTGACGTAATTGGTTTGTCGCCGGCCTTCTGCACCCAAGGTTGCGGGTGCGACCCCGGTCCAAGACGGTGGATTTTCATGATGCAGAAAATCGACAGCGACCATGTCCTATGATTATACGGCATGTAAAAGATTCCCAGAGTGGCTTTTTTTGGCTTGGGGGCTCTCGGCAGAATTAAATCCTAGTACAGGTTTGCATCGTCAGAGCTTAGGTGCCTCCCTCTAGGAAAGAAACTGGGCGTCAAAAATTACCTGTGGCGATTGGTATCCACCTATATGGTGCCGTACTAAAAAGATATACCAGTTCTCTGGAGAATGTACAAGGTCTGCAATGGTAAAACGCCAATTCGTAGCCCATTAGAAATAAAATATCTTCAAATTATGCAGGGGCAACAAATTGCTCCACCGTCTGTCTTACTTGCTTATTCACGCATTCGACAACTCGATTTCTACACTGATAATTTGTCATCCATTATCATTACAAATAGGAAAATAATGCTAAAATTCAGATTTTTAGAAACTTGTTAGAACATTTAAGATTATTATTTTTAAATGATGAGATTGTGTTCAACTCATTAATTTTTGCGCTACAATTTTGTTACAAACAGGAAAATACATACCCCATGCTAAAATTAAAATTTTTAGAGACTTACTAGAAAATATTATTTTTTTAAAAACAGAGGATTGTCTTAGAAACTAAGATTGTTCAACTAATTAATCTTTGCACTAATTACTAATAATATTGTGTACAATGCATTTTATGAAACTAATTAATGTATGTACTAAGCAATACATAGAGGTATGAAGAAAATACGATTGAAATTTCATTAATTTATCTACGTTTGTTTGTTTTTTATTCAGAAGTTATTCATTTGTACTTTAACATTTTAAGTCCTAAATGTCAAGTCCTGCACACTTATTTAAAATTGTTTACTTAATCAGTATGGCTGTACATACATGTCTAATTAAATATATGAATGACTGCACAAGACATCCTAATATTTGATATGATCATTTTTCAATTTTGTAACTCGCTGGGATGAATTTGTAACTCATTCGATGATATAAATTCATCTCAGGGTTAAATAAGGTTCATTTATTACACACAGACACAGTTGTGATGGAGGTATAAATAATAAAGGCAGAAATAACCTTGGGGAAGGATTCCCGCGTGATGGTCACACCAGTGTACTCGCAGTCTTAATAGACTCAACTCCCGGTTTCCCCACCAGGGGGAAACCGTGTAAGTACTCTATTCTGGTGGCGCCATCTAGCAGTTATTACAAAAATAAAACAATAAATATAACCATTGGTTACAATTTTAAGTTAAATTAAATCTCCACGGTAAAATCAGGAGACCTTTATTATGTACTTTCTATTGAATGAAGAATAAAAACAGTAAAAAAAATTCAGTTCACTTTATAACATATTTTAGTTTTAATTATTTGCGAAATTTACATTAATGTCTCGGAAACTCAGAAATTTTCGCAAAAATGCTTCATACTTTCAATCAAAGCATTTTAATGCATCTTTCACAAACAATTGAAAATGACTTAAAAGCTTTTAAAAGAAAGAATATATCTTCCAGTACTTAATTATTTGAGATAAACGAAGTCATTCATTAATTACTCTTTCGGAAACAATACATCAAAGTGTCTTAATTGAAAAGGAAGACACTTTTAAGATTATTAATGCAAGCGCTTTTACAAACTTTTCAGCAATTTCTTTAGGCTCGTAAAACATTAAAAGATGCTATCACAAGTGAAGAGAGGAAGAAAGAAGACAATAATTAAATCATTTCTGCAAAAAAGCATGTTCTATGATACATAAGAGGATAAATACTTAACAACTCTAATGAATGCTATGGACAAAACTAATCTGATTATAGAGAATTCCCACTTGTCCACTGATCAAGGAAACAGTGCTAAAAATCTCCTTTATATACTTTTTAACTTTTGATAAAGCCATTAAGAGGATAATAGCAAATGAATAAAAAACCAAACTGGTTAGGAATTCTGTCATAGTTGTTAAGTTCTTTTTTGTTCTTTCCTGACTGGTTTTATTTAGCTTAGCGGTAACCTAGCCAACAGAGTAATCAAGCTTAACATTAGCTTGTGCTCTCTATCTCAAAGGGAATTAATTGATCAATAAATACTTTGTCCTTTTAAAATATATATTCACGGTAAAAGTTAACTAATAGTAGTCTAAAAAGAATGGTGTTTTCACAATAACATTGTAAAAATGAAAGTTTTGAATCCATGTTTTTAATTATTGTTGTCGCAAAATTTTCTATTTTGATGAAAAACTATCGATACGATTTTCCTTTGAGATAGTGTATTACTTACATTTAAAAATGTTATTCATTTAAATGTATCTTTTCTAAAAACTGTCTTTTTAATGGAAACTATTGTTTTATGTATTTGCGGTTTTTTGATGAAAATGCTCTTTAAAATAAATAACTCTTAATATTTTAAGGGGCATTATAGATAAATATCCCTGTTTTTAAACCGTTAGATCTACTGACTTGAAATTTTGTAGGCACGTTACTTTTTTGGAGTAGAGTACTCTACGGTCGCCCATCCGGTATAGTGGTTAGCGACGCTGGCTGCTGTGCCGTAGGGCCTGGGCTCGAATCCCGGAGAAACCATGGATGCTTGTATATGTATATTGCCTTCGTGGCATGAGGGAACTGTAAATAACCGTCTAGCCGTAAGTCCTCTCGTGAGGTTGGTGGAAGGTCTCTGACCTCCTTGGTGTTCTCCCTAAAAATTGGGGTGGAATCGAGCTAAATCGTACTGTCACCTGCATGGTGTTCAAGGCTACGGCCAACATCTAACCCCTTACCATGATGAATTTCATGGGCCTGGATCTGACGCAGTCGAGATCAGGTGTCGTAAGAAACAAATATAAATTTATTATTTTTCTTTAAAAAAAATAGATTAAAACTTACAAAAGCGACATTTCACATCGTTTAAATTTTTTTTAAATGACTTATCAGAATACATAAATTATTTAAACTGAATTAAAAATAAAATTGCTATAATGAGATAATGTATATATAGCTGTCGTCGAATAGATTTCTGACCTAAAATGAATTTTAAAGAAAAAATAATTTATTTATAAAGAATAAAAACTCTTCGGATTCTTTTCATTTCTCCTTTGCTATTTCATCCGGAAGACCTTTTTTAAATAGAATTTTCTATTTTTATCCGTCTATTTGAACTATGCGCGACTGAATCTTCTTCCATTTTTCAGGTACCTAGCTCCAGTGAAAAGGAAATCCTAAGTGAAAACATTTTCGATAACCTTTATGTATTCTTTGACATTTTGGTGGCAACGGTAGCAGAGTGGTCATGTTTGTGAACTTTTGGTCTAAATTTTTTAGTCGAGTTTTTATATCTCTAAAAGCTAGTAGCATCGAGAGACTGATACACGTTAAATCTGCGGAAGCTCAAAAGTTCACGTTAACAGTGATGGTGTGGAAGTTTGGAGAGTAGGGTAGCTTATGAGATCAGTCAATAAGAACCCAAGCGTTGCTTGTAAGTGCAACATTAAGAAACAATCATTTAATATTTTTCATTTAAATTACTCTTTTCTCTAAAATTTCGACTCATCCAACAACTTTTTCTGGAAAGTTTAATAATTGACTTTTCATGGTATATTTCAAATTAAAAGCACTGAATAAAGACAGTGAAAATCACTTAATTCGAAACTGAAGGGACTGAAATACTTTTTCGGGTTAAAGGATATTTTAAAAACAAACAAAAAAACTTATATTCAAAGCAAAATTAAGTTTATTAAAGTACATTTTATTTACATAGATATGCATATATGTTTTTATTTAATAAGAATAAATGAAACAAAAATATTTACAGGAACTTAGTGAAGTTTAATACAAAATTTTCTCAATTTTTTTTTTTTTTTTTTTGAAAAACGAAACATTTATTGAATTTTATGAAAATAATCTGTTATTTTTCTTTACATTGTCTTTTAGAGAGAGAAGTTAGAGAGAGAGAATTTTTTAACTTAAACCATAACCATAAATTCTGGCTAATATCCTGCACTTTTAACTCAAAAAAATATTTACGGGTACGCATTATACGCCGGTATAAAAATGAGGACTTCGAAAATAAAAAAAAAATAGATATGTATAAAGAAACTGATACTTCGAATAAATGGTTTTAAAACATAATAGCATCGCTAAAGTACATTGCAGGTTCCTTTGTAAAAAAGAGGGTGTGCGTTATATATATATATATATATATATATATATATATATATATATATATATATAAATGTAAGGATAATTAAATTAGATAAAATTAAATTCCGTATATAACTCTTAACTTAGATTTTCCGTTACATCTTCAAGTCTTAAATCAAACACCCAATTATTTCTCCGAGCAGAGGGTTCAAACAGAACACTACTAATCCAGATCATTATTTTTTGTACTCCATACACTGCGAGAAACGATTTTCAAAACTGAGAGCAAACAGCTCACTTTTGAGTACTTCACATTCTCAAAATAGCTCCGATGCACGCTTACTCAGATTTGAGAATCGCATAATCTCATATTGAGACACAAGTACATTCTCATTTTTGAACCTGTTACGGGATCAAATTTTTGAGAATGA